>JANHZU010010720.1:0-10000 GCA_032468055.1 Acrochordus granulatus | reverse complement strand
ATGCAACTGCATTACTGTAGGTGTGTTATTAGCAAAGAGATGCTTCTCCATATAGCAAAGAATACAATATTTTGATCAACTGAAATAAAGAAGAAGTGAAATTACCAGATTTGTCCATAAAGATTCTCTTAAAAATCTGGGCATTCCCTCCTGTATATTTAGCATGACTGAATTTGAACTAAACAAAGCTTGACACTTTCACTCTTGGCAGGTTTCTCATTTTCATCACATGGCAAGGAATAAAATGAAATCCTTTTACATGTTAAGAATAGCTTTAATTTGGTTGTTGCAGAAGATTTGCCTCACATTTTGATAAAAAGTTGTAACAGTTCTTAAAGTTCTTCATGCAAGGGAAAAAAAGATTAAGAAAACTGAAAACACACACTTACATGTGCAGACACATCCAAACAAACTAAGCAAATTCATCCACCCAGAAACAGTTTTGCATTTGTTCCTATGACTCCACCTAGTTTTTTGTGCTATTGATTTGCTGTGACTTCTTGCTGAAACAATTTGAATTTTCATTGTTTTCTTCCCCCTCCTGTCACATCATTGCAGTGCTGACAATAAAAGAATCTATCTCATGGACTTTTGTAAATTATTTTTTCTGGATATTTCATACTGAGAAGGATGGATGTTCTCAGGCAATGTCATCAGTGAGCTAGGTCAATAATGTCAAATTAGGGAGTACACCCAAGGGATCAAAGCCCTGACCCCTTTTAACATGTGTTGCACACACATCCCATATGTGCAAAAAGGGTAGGGGGGCATTATTGCCTGGTTGCATTTGACCCTCCCTTAGATACCCCTGCCATTCTGCCTAGGATTCTAGAATCCTATTCCAATCTTATTCCAAATAAATTCTTATTAGATATCTGATGCAGATATTACATACCCTGACCTAGTACTAGTTATTTTTCTAAAAACAAACTGCACAACTGTTGTGAATTTCCTTCTTCATCTGGACATGTCATTCTTTTCTTTTTAAATGAAGATAGTCCTTATCACTAATGGTGTTTGAGAAAACTTAGTCAGCCATCTTTTTTCTTTCAAATTGAGTCTTTCCCCATAAAACAACAATTAAAGAGATTTACATCATCTTAACTAGACTTTTTAACACAGATTGGATGGATGTTGCCTCCTCATTATTTTCATGTAAGAGTCTCTGTGCCACAATTGCCTTTGCTCTGGCACAAAATAAGATTTAGCAGATGACAACATGAGGTGGGTTTACACATCATCATCAAACACATCACAGGAAACAGCCACAATTGATAATACCTTGCGGTTATGTCTGAAATTATGAACCCAGCTCCCAAATCATTTTTACAAATGAAACGGAATAAGAACTTCATTTATGACATGAATGAAGTGGCTTGGAGAAGTAATATCTGGATTCTCAAGGATCACTAAATTAGAAAAGCAAGTGTGGAAACACATCTATTTCTATCAAGAAGTTTAAGAGTTCCAAACCAATGTTGATTGTGAAAGAGGAAACTTACAAAAACAACCAGAACATACATCTGGATTCACATTTCACCTTTCAGAAAATTTTGCAGGCCATAGACTTATTAAGAAGTTGGGAAACTTTTAATTTAATACAGAACTACAAAAGGTTTGAAGGCAATTAAGCAACTTTTAAAGTGAGTTCCCTGATAAAACAAAGCATATCTGTCCTGATCTGAAGCAGAGTGAAAGCAGTATATGTAAAATCTACATATACTGTAAGCTATATTTGTTGAAAACCAATTTTCTTTCTGCTTTTTATTTTTAATATACATTATTTGATTACACCTTGCAGTATCCCCTTTCACATTGGCTACTGTGCTGTAGTAAAACAGTTTAAAGCTTTCAAAGTGATTAAACTTTGAAATGGTTTACATCCCAGGGTACTGAAGGATCTGGCAAATATGATCTCAGAACCACTGAATGAAATCTTTGATTGCTCCTGGAGCATGGGGAAATTGACAGAGGACTGAAAAAGCTGATATAGGTCCAATCTTTAAATAGGTACGTTTAGCTTTACAAAGAGAAGATTGGGGGGAGACATGATATAGTCTTCAAATACTCGAAGGGAAGATGGTTTATTAGACAATTTATAACACCTGAGGGCAGAAGACAAGAAACAATGGGTGGAAGCTTATTAGAGGGAGAGCTAACCTGGAAATGAAGACTACCGCTTTGGGCAAGGGGTTGGATTAGAAATCCTCCAACACTATGATCCTATGATTCTATTCTTTTGTGTGATATTCTGTCATTCTTGTTCCAATACTCAGAGCAACATGGGATGAGCTTGTTCAATACTGCTGACCTAGTCAGTCACTACCTAGAGGAAATATTCCATGTATCATAGAGATATTTCAAATTCTCCCAGTTTTCCTTCTCTATTTACCACATTGTTCTGGCCCCTTCCTAAGCCAAACATGGCAATACAACTATAAGTACTGGAAAGACTGTGAGTGAAATCTCTATTTGACCAACAGGTCTTTGGATCAGTTACATTCCCTCTTAGTCCAATTTACCTCATCAGTTTCTTGTTAAGGGAACAAAATGAGAAAACAGCTCCATGTGTGCCCCTTTCAGCACTCAGAGGAAAGATGGTAGACAGACTGAATGAATGGAATGCATGAATGAATGAAGAAATTGACTCATTAAAACAGTTTTATTCTTGAATGAGAAGCCTTGGGATTCCTGATGGTTCATTATAATCTACCATAAAGATTGCCTGGAACATAGAAAAATCTCTCTTCAGGAATTTGAGGACCAATATTGGCCAACACTATTATTATTGGACAGATGAAGTTATCATTGCTTTAAGATATGATAGCTCTTTCTATCACTTTTCTTATAGTAGAGTTTATTGCTATAAATGGCTATATGTGAAATAAAGATTAAATGTGTTTATCAGCTACTGCAAATGGGGATTTCAATTGGGATGGTTGACTTTATTAGCTACAAGCCAATATTTTTGTCTGTTTGTGTGTGTGAGTAGCTTCCATGAGCTGTAAAGGCATGATGATGACACATTGATGAACTGATGTTACTAGAGCAGACAAGGCCAAACATTTTGGCTAATTTTTCTGTGTGGCTTTTTTGGAGGGAGGGGGTTGGGCTGGATGGAAAGATAATAATGCTAATTTCTATAAAGTCTAAAAACCCTTTCCCCCTATGCCTTTGATCAAAATTAGCCACAAAATTTGTCTCCCAGATTTCCATATTTTGCTGCCAAACTTTTGATGGAATACCAAAGAAGTCTCTGGGGATTGCATAAATGGAATAAAGCCAAATACAGCCACATGCTGCCCATCCCCAGTTTGAGTAAATAAGGAGTTTTGTCCTGGTTTTGAACAAAACAACATATTTCTAGTACTTGCCTTTTAAAATGTGTTAAATATTTTCCAGCATGCTATTTAACACATTTGCTTGTTTGTCGACACATTTATAGATTACTCAGCTGTTCACTGGGCAACTGAAGTTAGTGTACAGAGTTCAGACAAAATAGGAGTAATGGAAAGAAAACAAATATACTCATAACTATATAATATCTATAAAATACATGCTAAGAGCACAAACCTGAGTGACATTAGCCATCCTGTTGTCTCTTTTAACTTTGTGTTTAAATTACTGCTTTCTATGATTAACTCTTATAACTGGCAAACAAGGAATTGCAAGTCTGTTTTGAAAGCTGTTGCCCATGCAAATTCTCCATCAAAAGATCTCTGTGTCAAGGATTCTGGACAAATCTAGGCCACTAAATGCTTTCCACCAACCTCCCCAGCCATCCATCACTCACATTACAATTGGCTTTCAAAGCCTGTTTAGGTCATATTATGACTCCTTTATTAGTGTTTAAGGTCACTGGGATACAAGCGAGTGCATCCTATATCAGGAAGTGTAGTACGTCTCCAGAGTGAAATATTTGGTGCTGAGTCCGAGCTATGGTTGTAACTCGGAAATCCAGGGAAGTGAGCAAAATACAGACAGGCTCCAGGCGCCACATGGCTTCCAGCAGATAGAATGAAGCAGAATAATAGAGGCTTTTCCTGCTATTCTCCAAGTGAGGTTGTATTTCTGTCAGACTTTCCCATTGAACTCCTGGAAGCCATTTTCCATTATTTCCAACTGACTACAGGTTGTAATTCTAAAGAAAGTGCTCCCAGAAAGGCGGTTACCCAACCCTGGAACGTGACACTATATGATCTCATATTGCTACCAAGGGACTGCTGCTGCAGGAAGACAGATTAGAAGCATGCAGTGTACCCATTCTGTAGGTGAGTGCTAGACTGTGTGTCTCTGGGTGGCCATAGAGGAGATTTATTGGTATGCTTATTGGCACTGGACTGTGGCTAGACTTGGCAAGCAGGTGTCATTTTTCTTCATATCCTTATGCGCTCCCCCGGCACAGAATAATGCACCACACCCATGACTTAATGTGCAGATGCATAAGACTCATTTATTTTATTCATGTGTATATTGGAGGAAAACCATGCTACCTAAATGGAGCACAGTTATCTTTACACAGAATCCCTCTCTCAATGGCAATCTGTTATAAATTGTAGACCTATCTGCAGTAAAGTCCAAACAGGCACCATTAGAATATAAAAAAGGCCAAATCAGTGGGACAGTACCTCTCTTCCAGGTCTTCCTCATGGGCTTCTGGTGAATTATTATGGGAATCCAAAACTGGACACTAGAGTTTTTCAGTCTGATCCAGTATGGCTCCTTCTGATGCTTTTGAGGCATTGACTTGCATGGGTGAGGACCTGAAATCCTATACAGAGGAAGCTGTGTATGCTGGTTCTATTTCCTATGCCCATACCCATGCCCCATTGCTCTCTCAATCTCCACATGTTCAATTGGGAAAAGCCTTATCCTTGCAATTGCTTGACTATAAGGATTACTTTTTCTGCACTCAGGAATTATGCTTTATTTGGATTCCGGAGCCCTCAGAGAGCTGCACTTCTGTGTATGCAGCACTACCTTTTAAAGGCTTGAAGATATCAAGATATAAGGAGGGTCAGGATGCATGGATGTAGGCTGGCGTACAAGCTCACATGCATTCATACAAAAGCTTAACCAGAGCTAATATCAATATTATATTAAAGCACTTTACCTTACTTTTGTCATTAGAAACATAGCAAACAGAAAATCATAATGGTGCTTCTTGAAAATGTTCCAGTTTAGAATTATTAAATCTCTACTGGACTGACTAGAAACTACAAGTCAGGACTCCTGGTTGTTGCCAAGTGGATCCTACCCCAAATGGTGTTCTGATAATTATAACAAAAATCTCCTACAGGTTTTTATGGAAGTGAAGTTGTGCTATCTGCCAAAATATGCTCTGTTATGGCACAGACAGCAGAGTGAAGTGGTGTCCACCATGCTCTACTCAGACATTTTGTGCAAACTTCCAGTGGGGAAAGATAAATATAGAAAAAGTCTGTTTCTGAAAACTGCATACAAAAAGGGATACTTAAGATTTTAAAGAACTTCCATAGGGAAAATATATATGAAAAAACAGTGAGAAAGTGCTATGTAACAAGCAGTGCTTCTTAAAGTTCATTAAGAAAAAAGTTTCTTGGGGAATTAAAACCTATTAGCATTATTGTAGCTGTATATACTCCTGTAAGCTAGGATGGAAAACCTTTGAAGAGTGACAGACAAAATGAAAAATAAATAAGCTAGCTGTACGCAAAAGGTCTCTTATGTTTTTTAAAAAAATGTGGACAAGAATCGATGCAAATTTTAAAATTCTATGTCCTTGCTATAATGGACAGTTACTAATCTGTTAACATAGCTAGTGAAACAAACAAGATTTGGACTGATCTGTATTTAGCAATTAATTATTTTCTTTAATGTTTGTATTTAGCAGCATATTATGTATTTATGGCCTACTTTACCTTTCTTAAGTTATGAAGAACCAAAATCTGATGACCAAGATCCATATAGGAAGAAGAAGGAGTATTAGGCAAGTTCACTGCCTTGAGCTCCTTATAAAGTAAAAAAGGCAGGATAGAAATCAAATAAAGGAAGAAAGGAAGGAAGGAAGGAAGGAAGGAAGGAAGGAAGGAAGGAAGGAAGGAAGGAAGGAAGGAAGGAAGGAAGGAAGGAAGATATATGGTTAAAGATATATGGTTACAGTATTAATGTCATATCCATAGTATCACATAACACTTTTATAATTATGGCCATAATTCCCAATTCATAGAATATTTTGCTTCTTAATAAATGGTACTTTTAGTGAGTTTGCTATGGCGCACAGTTTGGGAACCATTAGGGTGCAGTGAACAAAGAAAGTTCGGAACCATTAGGGTGCAGTGAACAAAGAAAGTTTGGAACTATTGCCTTTCCCCACTTGAGCCTATGCAAAGCGCAAACATGCCCTGGCAAATACTTTTCCTTGCCATGCTCCCATTTCATCTCATCCAGTTCCAGATCATCCAAAGGAATATAAAGCCTGATAAGCTTTCTCACCCATTATCTTGCAATAATGTCAAAATAACTGACAGTGTCTGGAACAGAATCAGGATACGAGTCAGCAGTGGGGAGAGCAAATGCTACGTTGGTAGCATTTCCTGCCAACACAAAGATGAATGGAGAGTGCTTCAGCTCAGCAGTAGGTAAAATCCCATGGTCCTTTTTAAAATTTCTTCTTTCAGTAGTTTTTAAGAAATGTTCCAATTTTACAAAGGAGGAACTGAAGATGGGGAAAAAACCTTGAATTTTGAAGCTTTTAGAAATGAGTATTTACAGCTTTATGCCACAAAACTTTTTTTAAGAGGAGAAGCTATGCCATTTAGGGGTGTTAGCTGTTCAGAAAAGACACAGAGGGATGGTAATTAACTGAAATTTGCCTTTATTTGCAAAAGATCCTTTAAGATTCAGGGCCAGTGTTTGGAAACTAGGCCTGGCCAGCATCCTGAAGCTTCAATTCCCCTCATAACAAAGTATGGTCCTGAAGGGATAGCAAGGGAAAAAAGCATTCCAACCTATACTTAAAGTCTTTTATACGTGGTCCCTGGAGATTATGCTAACCAGCAGAAGAGTTGGAGTCCTAGGCTTATCTCCTGCTGCAGAGAGAGATTGGAAGAAGCAACAGCTAGTTCCAGAAGAGAAGTTGTTGATGATTCTGAGCAGCAAAACAGATGTTCTTCCAGCAATTAGCTAATCTACCATCCTTCAGCTGCCATCTTGGCCTGTTGGCTATTAAGACTGAGAGTCTACCTTCCAACTCTGTCGTGTATGTGGCTATCATCATTTGCTAACTTCACAGCCAAAATGAGCTGAGTCTTAGTCCAGAGGGATTGCTGCTTCACGTCACTTTTCAAACCAGAGAGTTGCCATTCAGAATATCTGAAATCTATCAGGTTGTCTATCCCTACCTGGAAATGTTTGTGTATGTGAGATATATATATATATAACCCAAATGGAACTTTGGCCCCAACAACCATATGATCTCAAAACAGGCTGCTAGTGGCTGATGGCAGCTGGTTATTTCTTTTCTTTTTATCAAATTTTGAATTCATTTTCAACAACATAGAAAAAAAAATTCTGTTCATTCTGCATTTATGTCCCAGGGAAGTTATACAAGCTATCTGTGTTAATTGCTGACATTTGTTCTTACACATAGAAACTGGGCAAAGGCTACAGAGCTAAAAGATGTTTGAAAGATACTTTATCAAAGGAAACAAATGGTACAACATGGACATTTAATGATTTCTATTAACTTTGCAGCTCTGTGGCAGTTGAATTTTTAACAAAAATCTTGAAACAATGAAAATTTGAAAATAGCAAAATTAGATAAAATATAGTTTTAGATGTTTGATCTTTAAGGACAGTTTGGGCATTAGAAAAAGGTTATACACTGTTTCAGCCTATATGGGGCGGAGGGGATTTCCATCAAATAAACCATCATCTTCAATAGTTAATGCAGTGTAGTGGTCAAATAGTTAACCTAGGATGAGAGTGATCTCGGTTCAGATCAGCTCTTAGCTATGGAGACTTACCTATTTTATGTAACTCCAAAGTCCCAATAAACAAAAGAAAGATAGCATTTCGTTTCTACCCTATTTGACAGTGTAACATCAGTGCATTGCTATCTTGCCCATATGGATCTTGGAAGCTGAGATACAATCTAGAACTGTGGTTAATATACTGTAATGGAGCCAGAAACATGCAGGTTGAAGTCTATAGCTTGGGTGAGTAGGCCAGTCTTGGCCCACATAAGGCGGGTTGCATACCTTACATTGTGGAGAAAAATCGGTAGATGGCATGCTCTGCATGCTACCAAAAGCTCCAGGAGGAAAGAATAGGATATCAGTCTAAGAAATAAATAAAATACATAATTTTAATCCTGCCACTAATTTAGAAGGAGAATTTCAAAACAAAAAATAGCAAAATGTGCAGAATATGAAGAGGGCAGTGTCATGATTAGAATCAAAATTAATACCTCAGTCTGACAGAAAGAGAAAGATGTCTTCTGGGTGAATAGGGGTATAAATCAGAAGTCTCAGATTTATGCCTCATGGGCTGCATGCAGGCCTACAACTCATGTTCACATAGGAAGGAGTAAGTCTTGTGGGGAAAGACTTATTTGTGGCTTGCAAGATCTACCTCAAAAGGAGGAAATGCAGCAAAGTAGATTTTCACCAATAAAACATAATATTCTTCACAATCAATGAACTGACAGCTAGTGAATGGTTTCTTTTTGCCAGCAAAATGCCTCCGAAAAATGCCTTAATTTCAGGACTTAGGATCCTGTAGCAAATAAAATAGGAACTATAAACTCTTCTCTTTGTCACAGCTACACTGCATAACTGAATTTCTCAGTCACTTCAGTTTGACACAATGTTGTCTAAATGGTTTAGTCATAAGAATGAGCAAGCAGGCTTGCATATTCTAGAACCATCTGAACAATGAATATATTCCTCAGAGTTATGCTACATTTACAAGATACGAAGTGGCACATCGTAATGGCCTACAACTTTGTTCTGTGCTAGAGAACATAAGAATGGGCTTCCTGTAAAACACCATTGTAAACTTGATGTACAATAAATAGCATTACATTTTGTTCCTCTTGATAGACTATGGGTTAAATCAATCAATTCTGGTGCTTGGAAAAAAAATCCCATATTATGCTGCTAATATTGTATTTAGTTTTCAACCCAAAGGGCTCTTTAGGACTGATAATAGAATATATATAACAGAATATTAGCTTGATAATGGATTAATAAGCATCATACTCAGATGATGACATAGAAGTAAACTGAAGAAGAAAAACAGTACTTATAGCAACTTACAACTTTCAACATTTCGATCAAGAAGATTAAGTGTCTGGAATCTGTTCAACTAAAAAGTAAGAAAAATTATTTAAGGTTAGTTATTCCCAGATTTGGAAAAGTATAATTATTTTTTTCAGATAATTCCAGTAAGAATTGAAGACAAAATATTATATGAGTGGCAGAAATTAACGACTCATTTTGTATAGTTTAATAAAAGGTGTAGGGTAAAATTCAAGATTCTACGGGACTCAAAAGATCAAGGCAGACTGGCAGGACCAAACTTCAGATTAGCTACTTGCTTAACTTGGATGAAAGTTTGGATTTTTTATGAAGGAAAAAGACTTTCAGATGGTCTTTATACAAATCTTTGGTTTGATACAAATAAAAAATAATAATCAATAAGGGATCATTCAATATTAAGTAGTATCGTAAAAGTATAGGATATATAGGTGAAAAAAATCAATTGAGATTTATCACCTCTTTTTTCAATAGTAACTACAGTATCTATCTTTATGATATAGAATGTACAAATAATTTTTTATCAGTGGAGCTATAAAAATTATACAAATACCAATTAATTATTAATAAAATAAAGATGAAATCCTTTGAGGTTCTCAAATTCAGAATGGTTAGAATCATCTTGCTGGTTTCTGTAACTACAAATAATCAGCATAAATCCTAAAGGAATTGTAAAAACATGGTGAAACACTTAGAAATTT
>JANHZU010010719.1:211741-224617 GCA_032468055.1 Acrochordus granulatus | reverse complement strand
ACGTTCAGTTGTATCTGTTGTTTTTTTAAAAAAAATGTTACTGCTGTAGTTTAGATCATCACTAAAGTCGATTTCAGGCCTGATTTCTCCCTAAAACCTCTCCAGAAATTGCCGTGGATCAGAACACAGATACAAAAGCAGGAGGGCTCTCCCTTTGGGATCCATGTTCAAGGACTTTTTGTAAAATACACAGATCTGTAAATGTCATGAGATTTGTGGGTACTGGGTGTGGGGAGAGAGGTTTGAGCTTGACCTATACATCATCATGAAAACAGAACTGGATTTGCGCATTAAAATGTTGAAACAGAACCCAGCTGTGGGGGCTTTGGGGTGCAGCCCCACTTTCTGTTCTGTTGCGAGGAGTTTTGAGTAATTTCCATCGTGTTTTGGTCCTTGGATCAGCCCCGCCAGAGGTAATTAGGAAGGTACCCATTTGGAAGAACAATGGATCCAGAGTCAAGACAGGGTCTTCGGCGGTTGGCAGTTTACACGAGAGAGGAGGGACGCTTTGGGGAATGAGCCCCAAGTTCAGCTGCCTTGGGTAAGACTTTATAGATCTTGGAGCCACCTCCCCTCACATCCAGCAGCGTTTCTTCTTCCAAACATTCATAAGTCTGTGAACTTTCAACATGGCCTGGAGAACTCGTGAGCAGGAGGTGAAGAGAAGCTGGTGCCGGATTCAGAGGAGAACCTGATTTGGTCCCAGGTGAGACCACCCTTTGACCGTCCCTCGCCACTGAGGACCTTCATTCTAGGAGGGGCTCCATAGCTACTGCATGCAAATCTTGCTGCCCGTAATAAAATCTGGGTTGTTGGCGTGCACAGCAGGTCTCAGGCCAGCCACGTCTTTAGCCATCCAGGAGAGACCCCCTCACCATCCCAGGAAGGCAGTCCAGCTCTGGACCATCACAGGAAGTCCTTGGTGATGGCCTCGGCAAAGTTGGGTGCTGCCATCAGGATGGTGATGGAGCAGACAATGTGGAAGAGTGCAAAGAGGACCAAGCAGAGGCGATCGATGACCGCTGCGGCAAATTTCCACTGGTTGCAGGTAGCCCGAGAGACATCTTGGCTGCGGAAACGTTGAGCCACATATTGCAGCTCCTTCAAGATGGAGCTCAACTGGGGGGCAGAGAGAAGGTCCTCTGGGATGGAGGATGGAGGGTCTGGTGAGAACAGGAAAGGCCGTGGCACGTCGGGGGGTTTGATGGGGAAGGGGGCAGGGGCTATGGCGGCAGTGGGTACTCCTGTGTAAACCAGGTGGCCATTGGCAATGGGCCCAGCTGGGTGGGTTGGTGGGCTGCCCCCATCACTGTTGTCCGAGCTGCAGCTCAGCAAACTGGGGGCACAGTGGGGGCGCTCCACGGGCACTTCTCCCGGTTGGCGCATCCTCAAGAGCCAAGCGCCCCAGTTCAACACCAGCACCTGGACCTGCATGGAAGTAACAGTTGGATGAGAGAAGGGGACCCCAAGTCTTCCTTGGAGCTGAGATCCCAGAAATGGATGAGAGAAAAGCAAAGATGATTTTTCGACTTCAAGACCCAGAATTCCCCAGCCAGCATGCTGGGTGGAGAATTCTGGGAATTGAAGTCCACCCATCTTAAAAGTGGCCAAGTTGAGAAACACTGCTCTAGAATGTTTATTATGTTCATTCCAACCTTCATTATGGTTGAAGGCCCAACTTTCCATAGGTAAAAACATGAATGTGTTTTTTTTCCACACACAGAAAAAGAGAAAAAAAAATAGAGGAGCTGGTGAAGACAGGGAACCTGCCAGAAGTTCATGAAAATTAATCTCCAGGGGTTTAAAAGGTGCCACATTATCCCAGGAGGACAGACCAAGGGGAGAGATCCAGAAACGGGCACCCCAGTGTGGGAGAGAAATTGTAGTTTAGTAGGTAGTTATAGAAAGTTGATGTCCTTAGTCCTAAAATGTTTGCAAGAAAGTCCCATAACTGATGGAATCCTACAGAGCAGAACCCGCAAAGTCCAAACAGGAGGTGACACTCACCCATCTTGGCAGGGACCCACCCTCGGGGTCATGGTGGTGGTACTGAAGGACGAAGACAGTGGTCATCACAGAGAGGCTCACCATACCCATTGTGCTGGCAAAATATTGCCCTGGGGGAGGAAAGCATAATGGAAGGGGCCTCGGGTGACCTCAGGGGTGGGCACTTGTGTTTTTAAGCCTTTGATCGGTACCCCCAAACACAAACTAGTCCCCCAAGGAGCGCCGGAAAAGAGAAGAAAACCTCCACAGCCCCGCCATGTTCATGCCAGGCTTTAACTGTGCCCGTTGAAGCAATGGAGAAAACCCCCAGTGGGCCTCCCAAGTTTGGGATGGGGTGAGAGGGCAGAGGGTGTTTTTGAAATGACACCTGCCTCTTGCCCTGTCCTTCAGTCTTACCTATCAGCGGCACGGAGTCGGAGGTGGCTGGCATCACTTCAGCCACCAGCAGCATGAAGACAGTGAGCGAGAGCAGCACGGTGATGCCTGGGGAGAAAGGAGACCCCCCAAAGGGTTAGGGAGACCCACGGAGCCTTCCTTGAAGGGGAGGAGGAGGAGGGAGCCCCAGATCACTCCCACCTGCCTGATCGCCGCCTCAGTCTTCCCATCTGCAATTTGGGGCTAGTTTCAGACTGACCTCCTTTGCTGGAAGGAGGCCAAAGTGAGACTTGGGCTTGGCACACAAAAGGATTTCTGAATGAAATAATTAATAACAATAAATCAAGAACCCTTGCTAAAAAAAACCAGAATCGGACTACAACAGGTCCGTAGGATGGACCGTAAATTCCCCCGAACTGGTCGCTGGAGAGGCACCTTGAGCCTGTTCCCGTTGCTCTCAGGTGGGCTCTGAAAAGATTCAAAGGGCTCAAGATTAAAAAAAAAACGCAGGAATGGGGAAGAGACTCACCAAAAGTGTTGCGAGTTTGGAAAAGATTTTTGTCCTACAAATGAAGTATTTTTTTTTTATTGGCTAGAGTTTAGCCTGCAGAGTTCCTCTTTCTCTACCTGCAAAAATGCAGAAAGAGGCGTGGCCAACTCTGGCTGCTGGCTGAGGAATGCTGGGAGTTGAAGTCCACACATCCTCCAGGCGCCAGGGTTGGCCACTCCTGATCTAAAAGGTTTGCCCACCGGTTGTCTCTCTCCCCCTCGCCCGGCTGCACACACACCCCTCGCCGCTTCCTTCTGCCAATGAGTTTTACCCAGAGAAATTTTCTCCCCCGAATCAGCAGGCAACAGGAACACCAGAAAGGTCACGGCCGAAAGGAGCAAGCAAGGCACCAGCATGTTCAGCGCATAGTATAGCGTCCGGCGGCGCATGATGACCACGAAGGTGATGTCCAGGTAAGGCTCCCGGCAACATTCGTAGAAAACTTTATTCTCACTGCCAGGGACCCCTGTGGGATGGGGGAGAAATAGTCAACTCCGTGGGGCCACGGGGCCCTAGCAGTCCCAACTCAAAAAAATGAAGAAAAATGTCCCAGCGGTTGCTGGGCTGGGTTATGCTCAGCCTGAGCAAAGAAATCCGTTCCATGCAATCCAGATTTGTCATCCAGGAAACCGAGTCCAAGAAAGGCTAACGCGACTTTGATTGAGATGGGCTAAAATATAGATAGTCCTCGACTTACGACCACTATTGGGACCAGAATTTCTGTAGCTCAGCGAAGCAGTTAAGTGAGTTGTGCCAGATTTTACAAACTTTTTTTGCTCTGGTTGTTAAACTGATAAACACAGATACTACGCTTGATCTTAGCCAAAAGGCCAAGAAGCAATTTTTTTTGTTAACAGAATCCCTGCCATTAAGTGAATCACGAGATTGTGAAGCGAATCCACCTTCTTCTGTTGACTTCGCTTGTTGGAAGCCAGCTGGGAAATGGCAAACCCATGACTCCAGGACATGGCAATTGTTGTAAATACATCCCGATTGCCAAGCACCCAATTTCTTATCACGTGGATAAGAATGTGTGGATGTTGCAATGGTTGTAAGTGCAAGGACTGGTCATCAGTCATTTTTTCAGTGCCATGGTAACTTTGAACTAAAAAAATGGTTGTAAGTCGAGGATTACTTGTAACTGACTCTTGAAAGTCTGATGGTGCTGTGCGTCCTCGCCCCCCCTTATACTCATGTGGCTGGGGGCAGTGTCGATGTGAGCTGACTTACATATGGACTCGGATAAAATTCTTCTCACTCTCAAGACCACACAAAGTCCTCTCTGCTTTGTTGGAAGCACAACCCACCCGACTGGATAATCCAAACCCTCTTTAGAAGGACTTCTAATGGGGAGGGCGTCCTAGCAGGTCCGTCCAACCTCTACCTACCCACAAGATCCCATTCGCCATTGGACACGTATCCCGACGTGTCGATCTCTAGCATGCGCAGATTGAGAAGCCACCCATCATGAGTCCAGGAGCCGAACTTGAGGTCGCATTTTTGGGTATCGAAGGGGAACCAGCGGACATCAATCCGGCATGTGCTTTTCAAGATACCTGGAGGGGGAAGCATTGGCAGGACGACGAATGTCGTAAGGATGGCGAGGATTAAAAGGCAGCGGCAAAATCTCACAGCTCTTTTCTACTGAAATAATAGGCCTGTCCTGCTCAGTGACTCAAACCCTTTGTGATCCACGGGACTTGCTGGGCAGCTTCATTTTTTAAAAAGGGAAACAGGTCTTATTCCCGCAGTGGTTTCGCATCCTCTCCGCCTCACCTGGGGGCAGCCACTGGCAGTAGCCGCTGGAATTCACCAAGATGTGGGTGTGGAGAGTCGAGTCGAAATCCTCGTTGGCACTGAGAAGAAAAATGGGGGGGAACGGCAATGAAGCCCCCTCCTGAGTCAGAGGTTCCCCCGCTGCTTCGGTTAGCGATCAGGCCAGTTGCGCTCCTCAGCCCCTCCTGAGGACAGGGAGGCGAAAGGGGCCCCAGTGACTGACCCTATCAATCCTGGCCTGCGATGCGAAGTCCAGCAAAGGTTGCGAGGCTGAGAAAAAATGGGAATTAACGCCTCCTGCTTTACTTGACGATATCGCGGCGGCCACCTCCTTGTCCCTTGCAAGGATCTGCCTTGACCATCTTCGTATCACCTGCCAGAGCCCCACAAGTCCCCCGGTTTTTGGACGCCGACTTACCTGTTGTACAAAAGGATGTCAGGTTTCCACACCTGATCGGCCGAGAAACGCAGCGTCTTCACCCCCGGGTATTCCGATTCATTCCATCGCAAGTAGTGATCGTACCAGTACTAAAGGAAGAAAGCTGCATTTTATAAGGTGTCCTATTTTGGGGCACCGTTCGGCTTGCCTTTGATCACCCCCAAATTATTTTTTTTTAAAAAGTACCATCTGCAGCCAGACGTTGGTGGTGAGGACTTGATTCTTCTCGTCCTGCCCAGAACAACAGAAAAAGCAAGGAATGATTCTTAGAAACACCTAAAAAACCAGGTTTTTAAAGAATTCAGAAGTCTTCTTTGCCCTAGGCAAATCACTGAGGTTGTCCTCGACTCACAACCGGCTTCAACGGCCATTCGAAGTTACAACCTACCTGAAAAAGGGGAGTTGCAACCTCATTCTGAAGTTCTCGCAGTTGCCCCGTCCATTCCCTCAAGTCACATGACCGCACTTTGGATGCTCAGCAGCACAACCGCCTTTACGGTCATTAGCCTGTCCTACAGTCACGTGACTGCATTTTACGGCGGTTTTGCCGACAACGGGCACCTACTTCCAGTTTTTGGCAAAACTGTGCCTATAGTGAACGACTGGCTTATCTAACGACCGTGGGATTTGCTGAGTGACCACCCTGTTTGTTTTATGACCACTGCACTTGTCGGCTTTACAAGCACTGCAGAAAGGCTACGTTCAGTTCTAGAGGACCTGTGTCTCTGGTCGCTGGTGCTGGAGTTAACCCCTCCAAAAACGACATTATTTTGGGAAAATCATAGCAGAGGAGCACGGACCCTGACGTATCTCGGCAGGCGGAGCGATGAGTTCACCCCCACGCCTGGGACCCTCTCGAAGGTGTCCGTCTCGCGGTGTCCGTCTCCAGAACGTACCAGGTCCATGATCTGCATCAGGCTCAAGGTGAAGTGGACGGTGATGGCCTGCGCGTCGTCCCCCACCGGCCTCTCCAAGGGGACGTAGTCCTCCATGAGCTCTTTCAGCAGCTGCCGCTGGTGGAGGCCTCCTTCGGAGCCTGCAAACCAAGAGTTGGGCACGTTGGCTGAGAGGGCTTCAGGATGTGGAATTCAGGGAGATTTTTCCCGGAGTCTCCTGCTCTGCTGGGCCCGTCCCTGGCCCGGGTTAGAATCCCCCTGGCCACAGATTTCTCCCTCTCACCCCTTCTGAATTGCAGCACAGAGGCAGAGGGAAATCCAATGCCAATTCGCCAGCAGGGTTGATCCTGAATGGAAGGCAGGAAAAAAAGGAAGGGGGGAGGAGAGGTCGTCTCCTCCCCCCTTGGAGACCCTCATGGAAGCTCCCCAGAGCCCCCTCCCCTGTTCTTCCCCATTCAGCAAAGCAGCAAGATACAAAGTGCAAAAATTTAACTTAATTTAATTTAAAATTTAATTTAAGTGAAAAAAATTGAACAGGGAGGAAATGAGGGAGTCGGTTTTATTGGCTTTCATGCCTGCAAAACAAAACACACACAAATGCACACACACACACAGAGGGAGAGGCAGGCAGAGCATGACTACATAAAGCACACACACACAAGCACACACACCCCATTCGAGGCTGAATGAAGAAGCTGTTCCCACGCCAGGCATCAAACCCCAAAGGATGCACGGGTGCCCCCCAAGCCTGAACCCCCCAGCCTTCAGAGAGAAAGCCCTGAATGCACACGGGTGGATGAAACCCCTTTTTAAGCCCCCACCTTGAAGCCCTTCCAGGTGGCCCACCTGCACTCACCGGGATATTATTTCGGAGAGGAGGGCAGGACAGGTGGGTGGGTGGCAGGAGGAGGAAGAGGAAGGAAGCAGGCGGAGGGGAGGGGAGAAATACAGCAAGTTACCTGGAAGCAGAAGGAAAAGGGTGAGCGTGAAGAGGCGAGCAGAGGATTCCGGAGCCATCACCGCGTCGGAAAAGCAGGATCGAAGCCCCCCAATCCTTCCTTCCCTCCTCCTCGCCTGCCTGCCTTGGGCTGGCGCGCAAAGGGGACGCTGCGCAGCTCTGGAAAAGAAGCAGACCAAGCCTTTATTTAGAAGAGGGGAGGAGAGAGGGAGGAAAGGAGGCAGGCAGCGCCCCGGTTCCAGCCCTCAACCCCCGAGCGGCATCGCCCCGCTTGGCTGCAGAGGGGCCCAGTGAAGCGCTTTGAACCGGCGACACCCCACTTCCTTGGAACGCCCCCAGGGACGAGAGAAGCGGGCAAGCCGAGGGGTGGGCTTAGGCAAGGGGCACGGAGGAGGGGTGAAGGTCCGCTGGCAGGCAAGAGTGAGACGCTTCAGCCAAGGGAGGACGCTGGCCCAGCGCCAGCCCCCCAGGAAGCTCCTCGAAGCCTTGTGGAGCCAGCTAAGGGGGACCCTCGGGGGTCATCCAATCTGCCCCATGCGATTCAGGGCCTCCCGAAGCAGCAGCCACCTGAAAAAGAGCCGGAGCCACCTTTTGTAAAGACAGACCCCTTTCTAGCCACTCACTGGGCAAGATTTTCCTTTGGGTTTCATCACAAACTTCCTCAGGATAAATCCTACTTTTCCCTTAACGCGAGTCCCAAAACGGAAACGTCGTGGATTAACCTGCTCTCCAAAAAGGGGTTTCCATCTCTGCCTCCTCTTCTTCTTCACCTTCTTAAATCCGCACATATGAAAATTGCTTTCACCGCCTTAAGGAAAAAGGGCCCACAATCCAGCTGAACCTCTTCTTTTTTTAAACAGCCAAGTTCCTAGTCCCTGCCGCCTGCAATCTGTAGGGAAAGGAGACCAAGAGATTCAATGTCATCTATTCACCCAGGAGTTCACCCTGAGCCCCCTTCCTAATACTCTGTGCTAAAAGGCACACAAATCGTCCTACATTAAAAAAAAAAAGCTGCAAAAGGAAATGTCGAAATCAGACCCACCCCGAAAAACGTCCTGCTGCCCGAGGACCACAAAGCCCTAGTTCGCAAAGCAACAGCTGCAGCGCTGGAGGGAAGATCCTTGCGCACTTGAATGGTTTACCCTGACCAAGGATGCTTGACAGAAATTCAGCCAGGCTTGCGATTCTGCCCTCAAAGCTTGAAGCCGCGTTTTCCAGGATGCCGATTAAATGAAATTTACACTTTTTTGAGGCTCTGCTTATATGCAACAAATACACACAAACAATTCCTCCAGAACTTAAGGCAGGAAGAGTATTTTCCACTTTCCAATGGCACTTTCTGGATTTGCCTATATGGGCACAAGTAATATTCTGAGTAAAAATCGGAGGCCCCTATCATATGAACTGCATCCCTTTCCTGGCCATGTATATAGGTTAAGGTAAAGAAAGGAAGGCTGAACCATTTCATCAATAAATCAATTTATTTAAAAGAATATGTTACAATTAGTTGTACTAATTGAGTTTTACCAAACAGATTTTTTTAGAGTAGTTAGCTCTAAAGATGAAGAATGCCACACGCTTCCCCCCAAAAAAATTTCTTCAAGCCTTCTTCCTTCTTCGCCACGATTTCCTTCTTCACACCCCCAAAATTGCAAATAAAAAAAGAAAATGCAGTGAAAATTACAATTAGAATTCTGTCAAATAAATTAAACAGTGAGAGAGACACACAAGCAAAGCTTTGGGGAACTCAGGGCTTTAAAAAAAAATAACATTTATATATATATATAAAAACTCAAACCAATGATATTTTTAAAAGAAAAATAGGAAATTGGAGGTCAGATGGAGAAATTTTTCAGCCTATAATCTTTTAACAATAAACTGTGATGTTAACAACTCAACAGTTCTGCAACAGAATACAACTGAGGCTGAAAGTGTGACTTCACACACAGTTGTTGCTGTTGGAAAAAAAACTCGGTGGGAGGTGCTTTTTTGTGACAAAATGCCTTTTTCTACATGCTGCATCCTAGAGGAACGGAGAAGGGAACATACGCACACGCGCACATGCGCCCCAAAGGGAGGAAATGCCGGGTCACGGGCCGGGGCTCAGAACAGACATTCACACGAGCTCAAGGAGACCACGGGAAACAAAGCGAAACACGCAAAGCGCTTTGGGCAGCGAAACAGCAGACAGATTTCGGGGAGCGGCTCTGTCTCTGAGTCCTTCCCTCCCCATCCAGACCTGGTACTGCTGGCGACCTGGCAGGATGGCTGTGGGAGCCAGGATCCCAGATCAACCACGGATCTCAGACAGCCTCCCCGAAGCATAATCCTTGCCAAGAATCGAGGCAAGGAGACTACTTTGCTTTGGAGCTCTCCAAGGCGTATGACTTCAAGCGTGCACCCCGTCTACCGAGCACAGCGTCACCAAACGGACAGGAGGATTTTGGCCAGAGTGGCTGTGTGCTTTTTAGTGCATTTAAGAGCATCTCTTGCCATCAAGGGTCCACGGCTACTGCTGCTCCCCTGACACCCAAGGGATGCCTTTTCTACCACGCCAGGCACGTGCCATCAACTTTCTCCGACGCTGAAAACGCAGCCATCTTTTTCAGATGCTGTGGATAACCACAAGGATCTCTCCCTTTCTGCAGCCGAGCTAAAAATGGCCCTGGCCAGGCTGTGGGATTGTTTGTGGTTAGCAACTGGCTGCCCAGGAACAAACCTGGCCTCAGCCGTTGAGGATGAATTGCCAGAGATTTGGCAGGGAAAAGTAGCATTTGCAGGCGCAGAACACATATCCGCTGCCTTAGACAGGTTGCAAGTTTCAGAATACTGAAAAGGACAAAAAAAATGATCTCCTACCTCTCAGCCCAACAGAAAATCTGAAATGCTGAAATATGGAACCAAGTAAGTTTTAATACCAGGAGGAGGAGGGGGGAAAGGGGAAAGTTACAAGCACAGAAACTGAATTTTGCAAAGGATTTGCAGTTTCACTTTTAATCCAAAAAAGCTCCAACTTTTCAAAGTTTAAATTTCAACACTGAGCCGGGAGCTATCTTAAAATTGCAAATTCTAATTCCTTGTGAAAATGCAAAATCTGGGTTGCCTTTTGGATGGGGTTCAAACTGTGTTTCAGCCCTAGGGAACTCCTATGTGGGACTTGAGAAGAGAAGCTGATTTAGAAGCCCCTCTAATGTAACAGGCATCAATATGAAAAAAATTATATATTTATTTATGTGTATATGGGGGTGATAAGTATGTCTATATATATATATTTGTTTTTACATACATATATATCCCAAACAGTGCAAATGGATGTACAAGTTTCCATACAGTTGTTAAAAGAAAAAATAAAAATGTTCAGCGCTGTCTACCTTTCCACAAAAGGTTACTCCAAAATGGCAGGGATCAAATTACCCCCAAAGAAATAATAACAAATTACCAGCAATAAACTGGGTGCCCCACTGCCTTAATTTAATCTGGATAATGATGGTCTCCCTGCCCTCCCCCACTTTGCTTAATAGGACATTCACAAATGGAATTAATGTGAGTTTAATACAGTAAACCATTTCTCTCGTTCTCTCTCTTTCGTTTTGAAAAGTGTTAATTTTTCAGGAAGAACTGGGGAAAAGGATAATATGTTTTTAAGTTGGTTGGTTGTCCCAGGCAGCTCAAGTTGCAATGTCTGTGTGCTGTGTCCGCATCATCTGAAAGATGTTCTGGAAAAGAAAAAGTGAAAAAGGAAAGATACAGAAGGCAAGAAGGGGAAAGTGGCATGGCCCTGGCCTCTAAGACAGAACGTACCCAGCTCCTCCTGAAAGGGGGACGCACTCAGAGAGAGAACAGGTGTGTTCTTAGGAGGATTTTGTGGGGCCCCTTCTGTGAAACATCTCCCCAGAGGACAGGCAGAGCGCCTGGAGCACTCACATGGAAGAGGGCTGGGGATAAAAATTCAGCAGGTCACTTTCGGGGGGTCCCTCCTGCTGGTGGTCTCTCATCTGGTGAGGGATGAGAACTGGGGGAGAAAGGCCCACACCCCACGGCCGTCATCGCTGACCCACACCTGGTGACCCCATCCTTTCCTCAAACAAGGAGGGCCCCTATTTCAGATGCCCGAGCCCCAAAGGACCAAGTTGGTCTAGGGGTTAACGTACCAGGCTGGAAACCAGGAGGTGGCAAGTTCTAGTCCCGCCCTAGGCACGAAAGCCGGCTGGGTGACTTTGGGCCACCCCTCCTCCCTCATCCCCACCCACCTCACAGGGTTGTTGATATGGGGAATACAGGAAGAGGAAGGTGTGGCGGATTTGTTCGCCACCTTGAGCCATTTCTAAAAGCCAGAAAGGCGGGACACAAACAAACAAGAGAGCACACGGGCGCTGCATCCTTCAGCTAACGCATCGCTCCTCCCCAGCCTCCCTTCTCACCTTGCTGCACAGACTGTCTTTACTGCAATTCTTGTTGT
The DNA here is from genome assembly GCA_032468055.1 of Acrochordus granulatus. Lineage (NCBI taxonomy): Eukaryota > Metazoa > Chordata > Lepidosauria > Squamata > Acrochordidae > Acrochordus > Acrochordus granulatus. Next base: position 213,157 of record JANHZU010010719.1, on the reverse strand, counting down.
CCTTGTCTGTGGCTTCTTCTTCCACCTTTCAAAGGAAGACATGGGGGAGAGGTGAGGATGGCAGACAAGGCGTCGGGAGCTCTAGAGCAAAGAGCCCAGAGGCTGCTGTCTTCAGCCAGGTGGAAGGAAGGCCTTGCCTGGCTTCTAGGGAGGGGGCATTCCTACTGGGCAGCACAGCCCTCCCATCCCTTCCGGGCTCTCCCCCCACCTCACCTCCTTCCGCCACTTCAGTTCGCAGAAAATGCGCTCAAAACACTCATGCATGTAGTTGAACTGCCAGGAGAGAAAGACTCGAATTCAGGGCCCAACTGCAGCTCCTTCCTCTTGCTGGAGGTTTGGACCCCCACCACCCCACCTCCTCGCCCCCTCTGCTTACGTAAGGGGTGAAGATTTTGACCCATCGCGGCTTCTTCTCCCCTCGGGCATATTCGAAGCAAAACGCCATGCCTTCCTCGTCCGTGTCCCATCGCTGCATCTCGTCCCATTCGAAAGCTATGACTTGATTCTGGAGGGATCCAACCAGGGTCAATGCAGGTCCAGAGGTGAGCCCCCAGCGGCAATCCAGGGGCAGAGGATGTGAGGCCTTCCGGGTCAAGTCTCTCTGTCCCAGTGCTGCTCAACCTTGGCAACTTTGTCTGGACTTCAATTCCCAGAACTCCTCAGCCAGGCATGGCCGGTTGAGGAATTCTGGGAGCTGAAGTCCACAAAGTTAAAGTTGAAAAATGCTGCTCTATACTGTAGATTCAATCCCTGGCCTGTCCAACCAAGCACATACGTCCCTAACTCCCTTCTCCAGTCATCTAATTTTCATTTATTTATGGATTAAATCTGTACGTCCCCGTTCTGATATGGAAGCCAATTTATCGTTCCCCTGGACCCCAGATTTCATACTACAAGGGCGAGAAGTTATTATATGAGCCCTTTTTTAATGCCATGTATAGTTCATCTGTTTTTTCCAACCAGTTTGGGGAGCTCACAGGGTGGGAGTTTCATAACTCATCCTGACAGATCTGAAAGGGGGCACCAGGTTGGAGAAAAGGAGGTGGACCCCCCAATTGCTGACCTCAAGCTGGCCTTCTTCGGTGCAGGCGTGGAGTTTAAAGTGCTGGATGCTAATGGCTGTGATCACATGACCTTTGCGGCGCGAGTCGCAGGAGCAGTGAGGGAAGATGATCTCGTTGTAACCCTCGCATGTCCGCAACATGTTCAGGTACTGCAGGAAGAGGGAGGGGAGTGAGGTGAGGAGGAAAAATTAATTGCAGGTCTCCCTGTCCAAGTAGGCCTTCCCAAGAAGACCTCTTTGCCACCCCTCAAGGCAAGCGCAAAGTGTTTTGTTCAGGGCTCCCCAGTGGGAAGGAGACATGCAGAGACCACAGCTCAAAAGGCCAGTTTCCCACCAGGGAGAGGAGAAGGCTT
>JANHZU010010719.1:177532-201033 GCA_032468055.1 Acrochordus granulatus | reverse complement strand
AGACGACGCAGCGCAGCTTCGGGGGCGTTCATTCCCCTCCCGTTGAGGAGTTCGGACTTGGGGAGGGGCTGGGCGGGTCCGCGGGTTGCAAAGGGCTGCCGTCGACAAGAGCAAACGGTGCTTCGTAGGAGAAGCCCAATCCCCGGCTGCTAAACCTTGTGGCTAGACTACTGCAAGACACTCCTTGCAGGGCGGCCCTTGGTGGCAGTTTGGAAGTTTCATCCAGGAGCAAAAGTTGATCCCCGAAGGCGAGCCCAACCTGACTTTTTCCCCTCCCATCCAGATTTTTTGCTAAAAAGCCAAACTCTGCCAAAAATACAGACTCAAGTTTGGCAAAGGCAAAACCACTGTTAGGATTGTTGTGAGCCGCCGACAGCCATTGGGAACCTTCCAGTTTAATCAATAATTATCATCGGAGTTTGTCTGCAAATACTCCCAAACTCTGCCCGTTTCTGATTGGACTGGAGACAAAAGGTCCATTTGATCCAGCCAAAAGAACAAAAATGAAAACCAGAATTGCAGCCGTGCCAAAACGGCCCCTGGAGCTGCAGCCAAGTCTGGTTATTGTATGAACCCATCTTAAAGATTCTGCAATACACCGACTCATCCAACTGGGCTAGGTTTACCCCAAAGAGGAAGATACCCAGAGCCAAACAAAGATATTATTAAACCAGCTTAAGATGCTGAGCAAATATAACTCCAGGATCATTAAGGTCTCTCCAACCTTTAAACATGTTAGCTGGCATTTACACCTCATCAAGGTCCCACAGGTCTCATCATTGTTGTCAATGAAGAATCATTTTTGGAAACCCTCTGTCTGAAGATAAAGCACAACAGGAGTCTCAGATCTCTTTCCACCACAAATTGGATTGTGAGATGGCGCGAGACACAAGAAAAACAAAGCACCTTCTTTAAATACCATTCTTGCATTTATTTCACAGGCAGGTATGTACAGATACACAAAAGGGTGCTATATTAAATTACAGGAATCGACTGTCCCTACGCAAACAGGGATCTAGCTTGGTTTATTGTATTTTGTGGAGTGAGAGGGAGGCACACAGGGTTCACCCGACCTACATTTCTCCTGTGAGCAGAGAAAGTGGGAAGCGCCTCACTGATAAGGCAAAGAAGAAATAAAGCTCCATTTTTAAATCAAGCTTTATTTGCCGGAAGAGCGGCTAATGCACCACCCCTTCCACCTCTGCAACCCCAAAATGGCCTTGCACAAGAACCAAGCTCTGAAATCAGGGTGGCTGAGTCTAGACGTTTAAAAGGCACTGTCCTTTTCTAAAGTAAACCACTACCTAGTCGCTCGATTTTCTTCTACAGTTGCACGTTTCCTCTTCCTCCCCAATCCACACCATTGGATAAAATTCATGGCTTTGGGGGCCAGAGAAGGTCTTCCTGCTGGTGCCATCTCCCTCCTGTGGCACAGGAGGGGGTGAGCTGCAGAACTTGGGGGAGGAAACGAGAAGTGAGAGGCAGCTGCCTACATCCAGCAGGTCTGTGGTGGATGCAGTTTTCCAGACAAAGCCAGAAATCCCATTCATGTTTCCAAGACTCGGATCAGAGGCAAAGGTTTTGGGCCCAGAGGCTTTGTGAACTTTTTGCTAATGAGAGGGAGGGAGGTGGGGGAGGAAAAGAAGGTAGGAAGAGGAAGAAAAAGAGAGAGGAAGGAAGGATTATTTATTGCAGGAACAAAGTGACTCAGTGGAGGCTGAGCCAACAAGTAGAATTTGCACCTGGACTGGCCTTCGAATGAGGACAGAGGCCATTAAGGGCCCAAAGTTATCTCTGTAGTATAAATTCATGCTTTAGAGCTCTTTCAGGTCTGCTTGGACTTGGATGGCGGTGGAAGGTGGGCATTTCAGCTAAAGCTGAGTTCAAGTCACTCTGTTGCTGCAAAGGTCCTCCAGCCAATCTGCACAGGACCTCCCATTACTGCTATCCATATTCCTCAAAGGAAAATACTCTATTAGATCAATGTCAGGTGTTACAGAAGGGGATATTTCTCTTTTCAGGCCAGCAGGCTCTGAAAAAAAGCTACTGTGGAAATGAGAATGATCTTTGGGGGTTTTGGCATTCTCTGATCTTTGTTGTTTTCCTGCAGATGTCTTATTACCCAGCTAGGTAATCTCATCAGTGTGAGGAAAAGTGAGGTTTGTTGGCGGTCACACCCAATGGTTCAACCCTAAGCTACAAGAGGTCCTCCACCTCACCTAACACCTCCACCAACTGGAAGCTGGGGAGGTATGGAGAATATCCCACACAATCCCCCTGCTGGTCCTCGAGGGCAGGCGGGCAGGCAGGCATGCGATGGCAGCCTTGATGCCAGCCACATTTCCTCCTCCTGCCTGACGGCTCACCTGCTGACCAATTTGGAACGGGAGTGGACAGGGAAGGCACCGGGGTTGGCCTGCTTCTCGATCAGGTGTTCCATGCGGTCGTGCATCTCCAGGTTCTTCCGTGCAAGAAAAATTGGGAAAAGTTTAGGGAGAAACCCCTTCCCCAGGGAAGTACAGAAGGATGGAAACGGGCCCAATCTTGGTGGCACAGCCCAGTTTGTTCTGGGAGAGTCCCCAGTCCCCAAGAACAGGTGGGGTTCCCCAGAAGAGCATTTTTTCCGACTCACAGATGTGATGAACGCAACTCTCCTCTGACAACGAGTGCTGTGCAGAGATTCCAGCAGCTCCCTAAGACTCCACCGGGGGGCAGCAGCCTTGGACTGCAGCCACACCCCCCACCCCCAAAACCCAGGATGATGGGTGTTGAAGCCCTATATTTTCCTGCTTCCAAAGGTTTCAGAAAGAGAGGGGAGTTTACAACAGCAGCCAGACATCTATCTCTGAACCCCAAATTAAGGGAAAGATAGATTCGGGGTGACTCTGGCTGGAATTAAGAAGTTGGGTGTCAGGAAAAGGGGTGTTTCTTTGCTCAAACTGCCCAACTCAGGATGCCAAGGAAGGTGCGTAGTTTGCTTATTTATTTATTAAATGTATTCATGAAACTCATCTGCTACCCAACTCACTGCAAGTTGTCATCTGCCCTTTGTCCAGAACAATGAGGACTAGAATCCTTTCTAACGGAAGGGACAGAGAATCTAGAGGTAATGCACCATCCATGGAGGAAACTTGTGGACAGCCTCCCCCACATCCTGTCTGCCCTCCAGAAGCCAGTCAATGTGACATTAAAGCAGCAAAATAGAGTCACTGGACAGGGAGCTGGATAGCAAATAAAAAATAAAATTCAGATAAAATACCAGGAACTCACCTCGGCCTCCAGATACGCCACCCGCTCTTTAAGCTCGTGAATGATGGTGTCCTTCGACTGGATCACGGTCTTGGAGTTCTGCAGCTAAAGAGGAAGGTCCGAGCTCAGAACTGAGCCCAGGGCCTGCCCCCACCCGGATGCCTCTTGAACCCCGGGCCCCCGCACCAACCTGCTCGATCATGTGCCGCACTTTGCGCTGCTGGCTCTTCAGCATGTCATCCAGGTGGTGGATCTTCTCCCGCAGAGCGGCCACCTCCTTCTCCAGTTTGGCCGACCTGCGAGAAGGAAGGGACGGGATGGCTTGGGCTTGCGGCCGCAGCGCCATCCGTCGGGGACTGCCAGGGAGGTCCCCGGCTGGGCTGCCGAGCGGGCCACCTTGGGGCCTGCCCCGGCCCGAGGCTCCGTGGCAGCCTCACCTTTCCCGCTCGGCAAGCTTGTCCTTCTCCGAGCCCCTCAGGTCTTCCAGCTCCGCTTCGCCGTCTCGTACCTTCTGCAGGAGGATCTGGTGCTCCTGGGAGAGCAGGAAGAGGGACGTGGGACGCGGCGGACGATGCCCTGAGCTCCCTTTATCAGCTCCGCCTGCAGGAGCCTCTCAAAGCATTCCCGAAATACACCGGATTCCGATTCCCGCTTGCTCGTCCTGCTCAGGGGCTCCGCAGCCCCAAAGCAGGGTCCTGCTTTCACCCCAAAACCTCCTTCCAGAGTAGCCCAGCAGGGCTTTGGGGGAGACCTCCACAGCCCTGCCGCTGCCAGGATGCAAGACCGTCCCTTCCTCCCTGCCACTCTGGACTACAGTCCCCATCACTGCAAGGGGGTGCAGGACCGCTTCCACGAGAGCAAGGCCCCTTCTGGGTGCCCGGGATGGAACACAGACCGGCCTCCGTCGCAACGGAGGGGGAGGCGGCAGGGTCTCCTCTCGGGCATTACCTTCTCCATGCCGGCGAGGAGCCTCTGCAGCTCGTCCAGCTTCAAGTCCTTCAGCTCCACCTCCGCCTGGGCCTTCCGGAGGGCGATGCCCGACTGCTCCGCCTCCCTCCGGTAGTGCGAGATGGACGTCTGCAGGAAAAGCCAGACTGAACGATCTCCCCACCCACTCAGAACCCCGGGAAAGCAAGGCTGCCCGACTTTTTCTGCCCTTTAAAACCGGGCTAGGCCACAGGATACGAACGTTGTGCGATACAGGCAGTCCTCGACTTACGACCACAAGGGAGCCCGCCCAAGTCATGACAGTCATAAAAGCGGTCATTTCCTCGATTCTAGGCAGAACTGCAACATCTCGAGCTGACTGCAATAAGGACTGGGGCACTGAACAATGCTGCCTTGGGCTGCTCTTTTCCTCTACCCTCCCCAGACCTTTTTCCTTACATGTTTTCAGTTTTAGACAGTAAGCCTGAAAAATCACTCTTCTTTTACACCTTTTATCTTAAGCAAAATAATTTCTTCTGGGCTGCCAAATTTAGAAACCTCCCTCCTCTGAGTGGGAGGGCAGGATCAAAATAGTTCTTTCAACAGCTATGAACCTCACCCCAGCAATGCTTTTTCTGTCCATTGGTTTTGGACAAAAAGGTCATTTTTTTTTTCAATTTGCCCACCAGAGTCTGCAAGGCATTACCAATTTCCATTCCACAGATCAGAACATCATTGCAGATTTCCCACTAGGAATTCAGCTTTCCCGGAAACTCCAGCACCCCAGGATTTGCGTTCAGGCTCACCTCGTAGGCAGCCCGGTCCGACTGATGCCTCTTCTCAGCCTCCTGAAGTTTAGAAAACAGTTTCTTGGTTGTCTCGCGCATGACTGAGATATCCTCGCCAGGATACGTCGGCTCATCCTACACACAGAAAAGGAGGTTTAAGCTGGGGATAGAAGTCTCCACTTGCTCACTTCACAAAAGAGGTTTTAATATCAATTTGAACAATGCCAATACTTTCATCATAATAACAGCAGATATTATTCCAATGGTGATTTTTGTTCCAAGTAGACCAATATGACTTTAAAATTTTTAAAATGATTTTAAAAAAGTCAATGCCCCCATTCCGAATCCTGGCACCCACCTGGCTTACGGATATGCTGCGATATGAAACCTTTCGAAGGGGCTGGAAGCCGTTTGACTTGTCCAGGGGAAGCTGCATTTCAGAAACAGGAAGAAAACTCACATCCACTTAGGCATGTCGCTGGGGCCACCAGTCCATCTCCTGATAGGTGGGGTGCTTCCCCTTTGGGGCGATGAATTTGGCAACTCCGGGGTCTCTGTCCCTCCCCAATTCTGAAGTCATGCCCCTCCTTGCCCGGGAAACCGAGCCACCAACGCCCCAACGGGCACGGTGCGCGCGCGCAGCTCAGCCAAGAAACACAACACAGCGCCAACAATGTTGTCCCAGACAACTCAACATCTGGGCAAGGCAGCATGAAGGGAAGAGTGAATCACCTGGATAGGGAGGCCAACCGCTGGAGCCAGGGAGACGCAAAGCACCTCCCGCCAAGCTGAAAAAGCTCCTTTCTGGGCGAAGATGGAGAGTTTTGCTGCCAGGGGATTTTTTTGGTGGGGGATAGTGAGAAAGCCTCTACCTCTGGGCAGAAGAGCAAGCAATTTTTAGGGGGTCACGCCTCTTCACTAGGAAAAGGAGGGGGCCTGCCTGGAGCTTCAGGGCAAAATCTGAAGACTGAGGGGAAGCAGAAAAAGGGATTTTCACAAGAATTGGATGGGGTTAAGCTCCAAAAAATGACAGGTGATGTTCGACTGCTGGAGCTCGGCCTCTTGAAAACTGTTGTTTTTTTCCTTCTTCTTCAAGCTAACAAGACTGGAAAAGTTTGCAAACTTGGGCCAAGCAGCAAAGCGAAGAGGTTTTTTAAAGAAAGAGAGGGGTTCCCCCCCCAAAACGTGGCTGGCCTTTTCCTTTTTGGTGGCCAGCACGTCGTCATGAAAGGCGCGAATTACCTCTGGCGGACGACAGGTGCCGTTTGTCGAAGGAGACGGGCCGTGTCCGAGCTTCGCCCTGTCTTCGGCCGGCGCTTTGAGGTAGACCTGAGTCACAGAGAGAAACCACAACGCCCACTGAGAGAGCGACGAGCCAGACCAGGCAAGGCGATTTCTTTTGGTCTGGGGCTGTTTCACAGCGGTGCACAAACTGGGATTAGGGAAGAGGAGCCAGGGAGCATGCGCGCACGCACAGGCGCGCACTGAGAAGCCTACAAAGCAGGCTGCACCAGTTCTGCAAACCGGTGGCATGCCAGTTTGCTCAGCGCACAGGAAAACATTTGCAAAAATTTGTCTTTAAGAGGATGAGGGGCTGCTGGTCTCAGGAGGTGACTTTTGGTGCTAACAGAGCTAGTCCTCGACTTACGACCATAATAGAGCCCACCCATTATGCTCGTAAGTCGTGACGGTTGTAAAGCCAGCCAACACACGACCGATACGATTTTACAACCCTTTTTCTGGCAGCGGCCATGAAGCGAATTAAGTGAACACCGTGGTTGTTAAACGAATCTCTCGTTCACCATGGGGTCATTTTGCTGGAAACCAGAAGGAAATGCCAGTTTTTGGCAAAAACATTGTCAGTCACAATCGTGTGACTGTGGGCCTGTCGCCAAGCGCCCGGAATGCACGCTGAAGGCACCTTCCCTCGATCCTCTCCGAGGGACCACCGCCGGCAAGACCCTCACCTTTATGATCTCCTCGTCACCCTCGTTGGATTTGACGCATTCGGAAGCCAGGCCGTGGCCGCTCGTGGGCCGGTTGGCCACCATGGCAAAGGCTCTGCCCACCGGCTGCAGCGGGAAGACACAGAGCGAGGGCTGAAGGGCGCAGCTCCAAACCGTCCCCACTCGCAAGGAACCCGACCCGACCCCGACGTTCTTCGGTATACGCGCCCTCCAGCCGCTGCCAGACATCTCCGTTTCTGCAACTGACCGCGCAAACGTACCTTTGGCTTCACGTGGCTGGGCCGGTCCCCAGGAAGGTTGTTCTGCAGGGTCAGTCTTAAGACAGTGACACTGTCCTGAGGTCACAACAAGGGGAGGGAGAGAACGACAGCCAATTAACCGCTGCTCGGCTGGCGTGAATTATACTATGCAAACGTGTTGCTGTTGTTGTTGATTTAAAGGCACTGGCTGCTCAACCATCCAGAGAGGGAGGACATTTCTCCTGTCTAGGCCTGAGACCCACCAGAGAGGAAGGTATAGATAGTCCTCAACTTACAGCAGACCCGGGACCAAAACTTTTGTTGCTAAGCAGGGCAATTGTCAAGCAAGTCACACCCAGTTTTACAATGCTTTTTGCTAAATTTGTTAAGCAAATCCACGCAGTTGTTAAGTGAATCAGCCAGTCAAGCAGTCACTAAACAAAAGGCTGTAAGTTGAGGACTACCCGTAATGCCAGAAAGGCCTTAGACGTCCTCCTGTTTCAAAGCATTCGTCGTTTACAACCGCAAAGGAAAAAAAACAGCACTCCGAAAAGGCTTCGGCTGAAAGTAAGGAGTGGCACCTCATTTCCCTGTGCAAATAAGCTGCCTCGCGCACCAGGTGCGTCTCCTCTAGGCGTTCTTGTCCAACAGGGAGGACCCAGCTGCTTCCTACAACGCCTGACATCCTTGCTTGTGGCTAATGGGATTTTGAAACAGAACTGTGCCCCACTGGATGTGGGGCGTCATTTCTGGACAGGGGCATGAGCCTCCACAGCCCTTACGGTCCTGCCAGTCCAGATCAACTGCGGAAGTTCGTCCGTGCCACTTTCTGCCCCATGGCACCTTCCAGCTTCAGGCACTTTGACTTCTGGACCGAAAAACAACACCCCTGCCCGCTTAAAACTACGCCCGAGCAGGCACTCCTCGCAAGCCGTGCTGATCTTCCACCCTCGGCCCTGATGGCGTCACTGCCACTTCTACAGAAGCCATCGGGCAAACAAATGAAGCGAACACCAAAGGGGCACCGAGCCTTGCCAAATACGGGGAAGGCAGCCACGACTGCCAGGTTCGGGTGACTCACTTCTATCGCCTGGCAGGCGTGGAAGCAGATTGCAGCCCAAAGCAAACAGACATCTGGGGAGGAGGAGGAGGAGGAGGAGGGCTGGGAAGAGGGCTGGGCCAGCTGAGGAAGCCCCCCTTGGTCTGATATAAGAGGGCAGGGTCACCAAAGGGATCCCCTGGAAGGATCCCAGCCTGGCAGGCATTTCTTCCTCCGGGAATTTGGGGGCTGTTGGCAAAGAGGCACAATTCAAGCCCACTCTCTTGCGGGTTGTCTCCTGGCCTTCAAATGCCCACCACGGAGGGGGTGGGCTTTTGGCCACAGGAGGACCCACGCTCCCTACAGGTACCCCTTGCCAGACGGATCCTTAGCAGCCTGGAACGGCAAAGACGCCCAGGCAGGGGGTGCCTCTCAGACTCAGCGGTCACTTTAAGATGAACGGACTTCGGTTCCCAGGCAGCGATCCCAGATACCGAGAGACACCCCTTTGTGCCCCAGAAAGCGGAGGAACGGTTGGTATCTCCTCAGAAAACACTTTCCTCCAGACCCTGAAGCTCACATCAACGTCCCCATCCAGTGAGCCTGGAAGGGGCAGCTCGGAGGCGGCACAGCGAAAGGTAGCAAAAGGAGGCGTTCACAACCGCAACACGCAATGAGCCGCTTCAGATTCGCTACACACACACACACACACACACACACACAGAGAGACCTTTTAGCAGGTTGCTCTCACCCTTCAAAACCTGCAAGACAACTTTGCTTCCCATCGGCAGGCGGAGTCGTCAAAACACCCGTCTTTGATTCACACCTGAAGGCAGGCGGGGTCGGCGGCAATCGGAGCCGGTCCCCACGAGCTGCTGACACCCCCCAGAGCTGTCCTGGTGAGCCAAGGCAGCCCTCTTCTCCCCATCTGACCGTGCACGGAAGCCCGTTCGCTCCATCCCGGTCAGACTTCGGCCGGACACCAGAAGAAAGAGCAGGCAGCCTCCAGGAGCGCATTGCGCGAAGCCGGTCAGGCCTTTTATCTTGCTCTCTTCTGCGGGGAATAAAGAAACATGCCCGAATCCTTGGCTCGGCGGCCTTAAAACTGGGGAGGGCCTCCCAGGGAAGACCGCCAGCGGGCTCCGCAGAGCCTCAGGCACCCCCACCCACCAAATCCGGGGCCTCCGTGGTTGTGCTGGGCGACGGGACCAACGGAAAGACGACGAATAAGTCCCTCGGAAAGTCCGGCTGCTGGGAAGGAAGCGAGGCGAGGCTGCTTCGGGCGGGCCAGGGCGGGCCGGGCCGGGCGACGCGAGAACGGCTCCCTGCTTCAACCCAGGAGGAGAAAAGGCCACTGACGCAAGTCCAGGGCCATAAAAGCAGGGAACTCAACCACCTAAGCGAGCCTGAGTCAACAGCAAGTTAGCGCGAAGGTTTCTCGGGAATATTGACTCACCCGTCCACCTTCGGATAAGAATCCGAAGCCCTAAGAGACTGGAAGATCTACGGAGACGAATTCCTGAGGGTTTGTTGGGAAAGACCCACGGCAGCCGTGGCTCATGAAGAGGGATGGCAGGGAAATGAAGTGCCTCGACTTGGGGCATCGGTCCACCACCCCGATCCGTTATTGGTGGGAGGGAGATGCATCGGAGTGCTGTCATCAAGCGCAGGTCCGGGAGTTTCGCTCCGCAAGCGTGAGCACGTGGTGCCACAGGCCAGCCTCTGCAACATGTCCCTGCAAGGCTGCCGGGAGCGGAGCCACCCCTCCCGTGTTCAGACATCACGTGCAGCTTCTCTCACTCAGCATCCAGTCAGCAAGCCCAGAAAGTCCTCAATGTTGGCGGGGAAAGGAAACAGGCTGCATTTCTGCAAACTTTTAACTCTCAACCTGATGAGACGAGGTGGGCGGGTGGCACCGTTTTGTCTGGAAAATTGGTTTAGTTTGTACGAAAGGAAAACAAACTCAACTTGATCCAGGTTGAAATTCAACATTTTGCAACCCCAAATCCAGACTGCGAGCCAAACAAACCCTCTGCACGATGGCGCGCACGGAGAGAAATTCTACCCAACACTGCCGAAAGTTGTAATTCATCCCAGTTCTCTTTTTCTAAGTGATTCTTCCTTGTCTCCTAATTACAGCTAATAATTTTAGTCTGTAATGAGCTGAAACATTCTGACCGTTTCTTAAAAAGATTATTTCATTAGTTTGATAAGTGCATGAAAATAGTTCGATTTTACTGGATTAAGCCACCGATAACCCCTTTTTTCAAGGGGGCAAGCCCGGGGATGGGTGTTGGGCCGTGAACACAACAGAACAAACTCTCTGTACGTGTTCAGAAGTCCTTTTTACCTTGAGATGTCAAGGATAGATGAGGAGGAGGAAGGGGTGTCTGAAATTAAACCAAGAAAGAAGAGTGTGGAAAATTGAAGCAGGTCAGATAAATCTTCTGCCAAGTTTTAGCAAATCACCGAAGGTTGAATTGTCGCTCGAAGAATTCCAGGAATCCGGGTGGGAAAGTGCAGAGAGCTAGGGAAAAGTAGGTGGGGGGAAGAGAGCTACAGACAAGTAACACCCTCTGCATTTCCAGGAGATGACATTATCAGATATATTTATCAGCCCGGTTTTAAGGAGCGGGGGAATTCTGCAAACCATCTTTTCCGTGGGAGAAAATTTAATCAACTGAGCCATGCTGACTTCCTTCCCCAGACATGCAACATCTTATCAGAAATTCAGCTTTTGGAGTTTTGCATCCAGCCGAGAAAGAATATTATTTCCCCGTCCTGGGGAGAGATGTTTGCAGCTCTGCATAATTGGATTTCATTGATTCTGCCTCATTCCAACCCCCTCTCTGGCTTTATTAACCGTGACCCTACTCCTAGCCCAAAACATGTCATTATTTTTGGTCTTGGCCAGGTTGGGAGCCTGTGAGTTTCACCTGGCAAGAGGTAGCAGGCTGAGAATTAATCATCTTTGCATTTGAAGAAGCTTCTTTGTCTTTGAATTGAAAGATGCAACTTGACACCCGGCTGGCCTCACCTCACCGCTAAACCAGGCACTCAGTCTGACTTCCATTTTAGGGCAGGCATCTTATCTGACAAGCAACAGTGCAAAACCTCACATATTTTTATTTACTTAGACATCAAATTTAGAGACTGTCCACCTCACAGATTAACACTGGATGGTATACAATTAAAAATTATATTTTTTGGATGACATCCTAGTGGGTTCCTTAAAAAATATTTCCCGATCATAAAAGAGGGTTTTTCTGATGGACAAACACGATTATGATTTATAAGACTCAAAAAAAATCACGGGGTTTATCTATGGGGGAAAAAATCCCTCTTTTTTAAACACAAAATGTCTTTATGAGTGCTATCTTTTTTCCCCTTTGAAATAATCTAGGCACAATTGAACCCGTTCTGTTTTATGACCAACCACAGACCCATCAAGAATAATGAACAAATCTTTAATATATATACCTAATACTTTGCCTGGTTCAAGCTCATGGCAAGCCAGAGGGCTTTATTTATTTATTCAGAAATTATTCTTAAAAACGTTCAAGACGTCTGCTCCCGAGGAGACTTACAGGATCCAAAGGAATAAAATTGTGAAATTCAACCAGTGTTCCATTAAATTCCTCAATTTTCCAAACCAAGCCAGAGACCAACCAAGTTTTATCTGCACACACCCTGCTTGCAAAAACACACACATGCAGCACAGGGATTGCAATGTGTTACGTAAAAGACAGCTGCAGCACACCTACAGATGCCTGCCACCAAAGATCTGCGTGTTTCAATTTTATTCTGATTTTTTTCTCATTTTAAAGGCAGAAAGTGAATTAACCCACCCACCTGCCCACTTCATGGAGATCCAGAATCCAGGCTGAAAGGAAGAGAAAAGGCATTATTTTCAACGCGTAAAGCCAGATTTGCAATAAAGTCCAGAGCTGCGTTGTGAGTTTTGTGGGTCTCCAACATCCTGAGCAGGGTTTTTCTATTGCACAACTTCAAAGCACAACGTGGGAGCAAGGAATTGGATGAAGCACATCCTGGAACTGGATGCATCTCTGGGGGATTTAATTCCAAGGAGAATTTGCACTAGGGAAATGGGGGCACAAGCAGAATCCAGCAAAAGGGGAGATGGAGGGCTCAATCCACCCTCCCCATGGGCAGGATTCCAACTCCCAGAACTCGCAGCCACCAGACAGCCTTGCAGACTGGAGTTTATGGGAGTCAAAACATCTGTTAGGTGTCCCAGGAGGGGAGAAGGAAGTCTTCCCATGCTCAGTGGCACCCTGAGCCTATGAGATGGGCCCCCGTTTCGCCTCTGGGGTTACTCTTGAGGAAAAGCCCGCTGGATTCCCAGCCTGGATCTGCAAAACCCCCCCCCCAGGAAATGGGTCCCTTTGGCGGCTTTCCACCCTGCACTGCAGACACATAACTCAAGAAAGGTGGCAGCTGGTGTTTACTTTTTTAAAAAAATCCGATTTCTGGCCGCCCCTGAGCCATCACTAAACATATAAATATAAACGTGAAAATATAAATACAAAAACATACGTATAACACGCGTGTTTTCTATATGGAGACCTTTTTCAACACACACGCACACGCAGGCACACACATATCGCAAGAAGTCCTCGCCTTTTCCTCTCCACTTCGTTCTCCGATGCACGTCCCCTCCCACGACTTTCCCTCCGCAAAACGCGGCGCTGCTTTGTGCTTTCAAAGGCGAAAACATCTCAACAGCAGCTCTCCAGAGAAGCGAAGCAACGCAAACGCGCAACGGCTGAGTTGGGCTGAAACGGGCCAGAATAAGCCGCGCTGCCGACCCCCTCACCGCCCGGTCCGGTCCGGACACACGCTCGCTTACCGGGGGCTCGTCCGCCGGCTGCAACTGCGCCACCGTGCAAAGGCTGCGCGACGCGCTCATGGCCCGCAACGACGCTCCGACGCAACTAAGGCGGGGACAACCACGCCCGCTGCTTATATACCGGCCACGCCCCCCGACGCCGCGAGCGTTCCGAACACGCTCCAAACCACGCCTCTTTCCGCTCGACGCTGGCGGCGTCCGCTCCGTCTGGCAGGACGGCAGGCCACGCCCCTGCCGGAAGGTGGTCGACCGGTCTCCGGAGACCTCGCGCCGCGGGGACCCTCCTCCGCCCCTTCGGCTCCCCGCACCTGCGCATGCGCGGGGCTGCCTTATTTCTATTTATTTAGTTTTTTAACAACTTTATTATTGGCTAAGAAATTAGCAATTAGTGAATGGAGGAGGGGCAGGCGGAGGAAAAAAACGGTGGGGGGTGGAAAGGAGAGGCTGATATAAGCTCTCCCCAACTCGGGTGCTGGACTACAGTGCCCATCATCCACAGTCAGCGGAGGGGGCTGTGTGTCATGGGGGCTGGAATGCAGCGGGCTATCTGCTCCAGCGCTCGCCCTCAGGATGCAGCCACGGAAGGGTGCGGTGAATTTGTGTTTGATTTTGTTTTACTCTGTTTTACATTACCGACTTTATGGGCATCGGAATCCCTTGAACCAGGAGGACGCAAATGCAAATCAGCTGCGCTTCAGCCCGCCTGTCCCGCTCTTGGCCGCTTGAAGAAAGGGCGGACTTCAACTCCCAGAAGTCCATGCCGTCTGAGGAACTCTGGGAGTTGAGGTCCATGCAGGCTGCTGGGGAATTCTGGGAGTTGGCAGATTCTTGATTCTTGAGTTGATTCTTGGCATCCTAAAACTGCCAAGGCTGAGAAACGCGCCCTACAACCTCGCTATTCAGAAGGACGATGGCCGATTCTCACCCCCACCGCGGGGATGACGATCTGCATGGACTTATGCAAAAGTCAACCCCGTCCGGTCTAAGTTTAAAAGTGCTGCAAAGAGGCTAGTCCTCAAGGGGGTGAGGAAAGAGGGAAAGAGCTAGGCAGCAATTAGGTGGCTGCCAGTGACGTGCCCGCTTGTTTTCCTGGGCTTGTTTTTCTGCTCTTTCCAAGCAGTGCCTGTCAGAATCATGCTCTGGGCATGTGAAAAAGCAGGTTGCTGGCCAAACCTGGAATCTGCCAAAAACTCCACATTGCTGAAGACAGATCCAGGTTTCCTGGGGGCGGGGGGGGAGATCACCCTCTGATCTGGTGCCAGGTTGAAAATGGTTTTAAATCTTAAAATTCAAATTTCCAAACATTTGTTCTCATAAGCACGCACCCCCTTAGCGGTTTGGCTTGCCTCTCTCTGTGGCTTATAACCCCGGTTTGTGGCTCAGCTGCGCACAAGCGCAGCCCCTTGGCAACCAATGCATCAAACCCCTGTTTGGCCCGATGGGCCAAGCTCGTCTGAATGTGTTTTAATTGGTGGGGCTGTGGGTCTCCGGATATACCTCTCGACGGGGGCTCAGGCCCTTGCAAGGGAAACAGGCCAGGATCCGCGGAGGGGAGATCACCCTTTTTCCTTTAAGTGCTGGGAACTTCAGCAAAGAGCCGCCCGCCGCCCATCGCAAAAGCTGAGCGGCGTTTCCGCCCAAATGCAAACTGGTTTCATCGACGACGAACGGATTAAACGTCAGGCAATTATTAGCAATTAATAACGAGCAAGTATTAGCCCGCCAGCAGTTTTGAATCGGTGGCTCTCACACAGGAGCGGATGTTAGGAATCACCAGCACCTGTTCCCGTTGCTAGAGGAGCGTGCCGTGAGAATCGACAGAAAGGGAATTGTATTTAATTCCAGGACAGACTGCGCTGCTCGGGGAGGCTCCGATCCAGATCCGAAACCGATCCGGAAAGGGCCAGCAGGGACAGCGCATCCGTTTGGCACCACGGAACGAACGCGCGACAGTCGAAAGCCTCGAGGCAAGACACCGGAATAATTCACGGGGGGGGGTTGGCCCCAAAGGGGCCAGATTCAGCAGAGGGCCTGCCCGCGGCCGACCCCGATGCGAGAAATCGGCAGAAACATCCTCTCCCCACCGGCGCTCTGTCTGAGCCTCACCTGGATGCGCCACCACTTTTTCTTCTCCTCCCTGGGAGGGCCGGCAACGCTCCCCAACGCTCCAGCCGGCATGGAGAGCCTCCTCGGCCGGCCCCATCGCGCCATCGCCTCCCTGGGGTTCAGGGCATCTGGGCCCCACCATCTTCTGCCCGTTCCTCCGGAGGAGCTGCCGAGCCGGTCCAGCCTCCACCTGTCCATCCCTGCGCCAAGGTGTGCCCCTGGTCCTCCTCCTCCTCCTCTCCTGCATGCCCTAATTGCTACCTTCCCGAGCCGTGAGGTCATCCTCTCATCCGCAGGGGAGCCGTTGCCCTCCCTCTCCCCGGCACCTGTTTACCCAGCACGAGCCAAGGTTGGCCCGCGCTGGAGCAGCTGGTTTGGCTCCCCAAACCGGGCAGAGATGCCCCCCGAGGAATTAAGGAGTAATCACAACAACGCGCAACGTGCTTGTTTGCCAGAAAGGATCTCCGAGGTGCTCCGGGGGCTGCTCTCCAGCGGAGGCGGTCAAGGCCAGGCGGGGCAGCCGAAGACCCTCCTGCCCGCGGGGGGTCCCTTCAGCCGCAGGGAGGACACCACAGCCCCTCCCGCTTCTTCTGGCTTTGGGTCCAAGCGGGCTGTTTGCGTCCCGCCCCCTCGGCCGGCACCGGATTTGACGCACAGGCGGACCTCGGGAGCTTCAGGCGAGCCTGTGCTGGCCGAGGCGAAGAGCGAAGCGATCTGACCAGCGGAAGGACTAACTGGGCGCCTCCCCATCGCCCGGGAGCGGAGCGGGAGGCCCGTCGCTTGCAGCCCCACCCGCAAAGACGCACTGCTGCTGGAGATGGAGGCTCCATTTCATCCCCACCACGGCGGGTAGATCGTTCCGTCCCCTCTTAAAGCAGCAACCCGAAGGTGTGGGGCCCTTGGGGCCTAAGGACGGGCTCTTTCCTGAATCACCCAAAAGGTTGATATTTTTCCCCACCGTTTGTTCAATTCTTTTAGACTAATAAGCAGCTTAAGAGATGCAGGAAGGAAAGAAACATCTCGATTTCCCACTTGCTGGAGGGATGCAAAGGAACACAAATCATCTTAAGCGTCTGACACGCTGCCCAAAAGTTCACACTGTGCCCAGGAAAAAATGCACTTAGGTGTGACTCACCTTTGTTTGTGTGCCACGGAGGGGAAACAGAGGCACCGGTAGCGTGGCTGACTGTGAATCACGGCAGGGATGGGAGGTGGGGAGCCCTGAGGGTCCTCGCCCCAGCCCACCCCGCTGAATCCAAGACGTTCTTTCTCTTTCTCCCCCCCAGCACAGCCTGGAAAGAACTCTGCCCATTCTCAGAGGCGCAAGACGGGATGAGAGGGCAGTTAAGATTGGGGATGGTTTGATGATGGTTTGGTGAAGGAATCCTCTCATTCTGGGCTCCTACAATGCCTTCAGCTCGTAAACCATCATTAACGAGCCAGACGGGACTCGGGGAAACAGCCAAATCACGACAAAATACGTGGAAGCGCAAGCAAATGACAAACGAGGGGGATCGAAATGTAATAAATCAAATGAGCAGTAAATGAAAAACAAGTAAAAGGAATAATAATGGCGTTTGAGCCGAGCGAACTCAAGCCGAAGCTGAACTGATGAAAGGCAGCTTTTTCTTTTCTTTTCTGAACGAAAGCAGCACTTCGCACCGGCCAGTGGAAAAGGGCCCCTTTGTTGATTTCCCTGTCCGGAAAGCAGCTCAACGGCTCTTCTCCTTCTCGGTTAACCCAGCGGATTTCACACCAGCTAGTGAGAATAAAGTGGATTTGCCAGAGGCAGGTGCAGGGTGGAGACCGAGATGATGCCTCAGATAATGTCCTTTAAAGGCAGACAGTGCTGGCTGACACCGAGGTACATCGCACAAACCCAGGACTGTGCGGATGTGGGAATGAAAGGAAGGGGATCAAAGACAGGAGTGCAGGAAGGGTGCAGTCGTCAAGCACAAAGCGTGGAGAAGCGTGGAAAGGTCTGCCATCGATCCCCAAAGAAAAAGATAAATAAATAAATAAACGTGGCTCTTTTATTTTAAAAATCGACATACAAGCGTTTTTATTTTCTTCCGCGACCAGAAAAAAAGCGTAATAATAAAGCTCCGGGAAACCGAAAGGTTCCCATTCAGCCCAGGTTGCAGCAGCAGCTATTTCAGACTGTCCAGCTGGGTTGCGCATCTCACAATCCCGACTCGACGTTTTGATCGGGTTTTCCCTCTTCTCAAGCTACTGCCGAAAAAAAATAAAAGTACGAACAGGAAATGAAATAATTTCAAACTGTGCCTGTGTATAAATTTTGCTTTGTGTGGAAACCTCCAGTTATCTTTTACTCGCTGCAATTCCAGGTTTAACCAACTCGATCCGTTGCTTTGAAAGTCTGCAGAACCGGAATTCCCGCAGTTCCGGGCAAGGATTTAAAATGTTTATCGCACCCATCCTGGGTGGGAGTTTGGTGCCCGATGTAGGACCCAAGACGTGGCACCAGAGCAAACATGCAGCATTTTAGCACTGATCCTTGCTGGTAACAGAGAAGGAACTAAAAGCACCTCTCAGAAACCCACTTCCCAAGCCAGGATTGAAGGTCTGCAGAAGAAAAACCACTCTGGCAGGTGGCAGAGAATTGCAGAGTTTATCTTCGCAAATAAGGAGGTCAGCTCACAGCGTGGGGTTCTCCTGCAGCCTCACGGTGTGGATCCAAAGCACAACTTGGTTCCTGCTGCCCTAATTTTGAGAGGAAAGCAAATTCCAGGAAATCTAACCCTCGAGAGCATCACCCTGTCACAGGGGTAATGTTTTTGCAAGGCCCCAGCCTGCTTGAGGAATCAGGGGGGTGAGGGCTTAAAGTGGGGTCCATGTTTCTCCAGGATTCAGCTTAACTTTGCAACTACGCCAATCCCAAAAATATGACTTTTTTTCTCCCAAGGTCATCTCCAAATAATGTCTGAATTACCTCCATCAGCAACCCAAGTCAGTGACCTCATGATCATTAAACGAACGAACGGAATAGCATCCATTTGGGATCTCCATCCTTTTTTGGGGGGGTGTTCTCTGTCTTTTAAATCTCTTTTTTACCTCCATACCCACCTTCTTTTGGAGCACAACACAAACTACAATTCAGCCCAAGGGCGGTGCATTTAGCTGAGTCTGCAGGATCTGTTCTGTGCCAACCGAGTTGAGTTTCCAACCAAGTTCCGGGCAAACGGGGTCCCAGCTAGGAAGGACACGCAGAAAAGTGCCCTCTGCTCTGGCAATAAGGCACTTGGTGCCAGGCCTGGCCTGGAGAGGTGATTTTGCAGAACCTGAGGTGGCTCCCAGGAGAGAAAACCGGGGGAAGCAGCCCTTGGAAAAAGATTTGGTTACGCTGCAGGGTGTGTTAAACGAGCCACATCCTTCTCTGATCGGCTGAAAACCAGCCTCGCCAGGCAGGAATCCACATAACGCAGGGATGCCAAGGAGCCTCGACATGCTTTGGGTTACCTGTCTGGCACAAACACACACCCCAGGACTGGGAAAACCCAGGTGGGGAACTTCACTGAGTGAACCTTGTCATCCTCAGACGGGAGAGACGGAGAAGCATCTCCATACCAGCCAGCTGAGCAGTCTGACAGGTGCATCCGAACTGCGATTCTGCCTCGAAATCACCTACCATCTACCCAACGAAAATCCAAGTTATTTTTCTTCTGGGATAGAAGGTTGGAAAGGCACCGCTTGAAAAGAGGAGATAAAGAAAACAGGGAAACAGAGCAGGAAAAAAGGATTAGACCACCACTTCTTCCAGAGGCTGGGGAACCACAGGCCACCAGATCTCCAGCCAGGGGTCTGCAGGGGTTTGTGATCCAGAAACATCTGGAAGGCCACCTTTGGTCAAGATTTCTGGGAGAGGAACACAAGCCAAGCCAATGCAGGCAACATTCAACTGGAAACCCAAATATTTCTTCCAGAGGGACTTCAGCAGGCAAGGACAATGAAACCTCTTTTGTTTTGATTCCATGCAAGTACCCAAGGCACAATTTTCACCCTCCTGGACTGTTCTGCAATATTATTGCACATCCGCTTCCATCTCCATGCAACCTAAATATATGTACATTTACAGGCCCTATATACAAAAAAAAAAGAATTAAAAGGAGGTTCTGTTATTTAATCACTCGTCAGTGCCCTGAGAACTAGATAAAAAAACTAAATAGTATTTAGCTTTTCTTCTGCACCCTCCTGCTCTGGTTTTCCCTTCCGTAGCAAGCAAAAATAAAACGCTTTCCTCTCCATTTTTGTTTAAATCTAGAAGTTGGTTGCTTTGGTGGAAAAATCTTCCCCCAGGGTGGGTTTTGCAAAGTTCGGAGCGTCCAAACAAGCCACGTGAGGACACTAACAGGAGCTGGTCTGCAGGTTTCCTTCCGTCAGCAGCGACGCGATGGAGGACGGGCCGTAGGCGCTGTCGAACTCCTCGTCTGAACTCAGCTGGTCGTCCCTGAGAGAGGACTCGGCTGTCGAGCGTGCCGCCTTGCGCCTGGACCCCAAAAGTAGGAGGAAACAGGTCAAGCAGGGTCCAGCCCAGGAGGATGGACAGACAGACGGATGAATGAGATGGGTTGATGAATGGTCTGACAGACAGATGGACAGATGAGTACCTAGGTGGGTGGGTGGGTGGACGATGGTGGGGAGTGGATGGATGGAAGGAGAAGACAGATGAACAGACAGGTAGGTAGATGGATGGCTGGATGAACAGATGGACGGGCGGATAGGCAAGTACCTGGGTGGGTGGATGAGATGATGGATGGATAAGTGGATGGATGGACAGATGGATGGATGGACAAAGTATCTAGGTGGGTGGATGAACAGCTGACAGACAGCAAAGTAGGTAGGTAGATGGATGGATGGACAGACCATGTAGGATGGACAGATGGAGAAACAGGTAGCTAGGTAGGTGGATGATCGGGTAGGTGAACGGATTTCAAGCTCTAGAAGAAGCACCTGTTTAGCCCCAGGTGCAGAGCCCAGAGGAGCTTATGGGGTGCATGGAAAAGGGGGCTCCCCAGGGACCTGCTCCGCTCACCAGAGGTCCTTCTCCAGGGCCTTGACGCGGCTCTGCAGCTGCTCATTGGTCTCGTGCTGCTCCTCCAACTCCCGCAGGGCCTTCTTGCGCGCCGCCTCCAGCCGCTCATTCTCCTCCTCCGCCTGGTCCACCTGCCGCTTCAGCGCCTTGACCCGCAAGCTCAGCTTGGCAGGGAGGAACGTGCCGGGTGAGAATCGGCCGGAGGCCCTTGGGCTCCCTTTCCCAGGGTTGTGGAACGACCACGCCCAGCATGCTGTCGGGCTGAGGTGCTTAGGTGGTCACCTCTGGAAGGCCAGAAGTTCTCCGTCCCTGACGTGGACGTCGCTGGCAGAAATCAGGGGCCCCCAACAGGTCGCGCTCATCAACCACGCCAAACCATGCCTGACGTAGGGCTGAACAATCCATAACTCCCGGTGGATGCTCCACCCTCAGCCCACGGGCCCCCAGGACACCAACCCCAGAGACCGACGTGGCCCACAGCAGCACGCACCACCCCACATCCTCCGGGTCTCGGGAGGACAGCCAGCTCTCTCTTTCCCAGCTCTTTTCAGGCACCGAATCCCTTTCAGACCCCGTTTTTCACCCGGAGCCACCACCTGGCAGGTCCTCACCTGGTCTTTCTGGTCGTTGATCTGTTGCCTCTCGTCATCGATCTGAATGCTCAGCTCCTTCACCTTCCGCTCCAACTTCCGGTTTGATGAGAGCAGGACGCCCTTCTCCCTGCATGAACAGCGGCCACGTCATTAAGCAGGCCCTCCCAGCCCCTGGAAAAACGGCCTTGAGGGGGAGAAGGAAGGCTGGATGTGGACCTGGGAAGCCTTCCAGGATCTACTGCAGATTCATCACGTGTGCCGGGAGGGGGCGATTATTCCGGAGGTGCAAGGAGCCACATCCGCCGTACTTCATTCCAGGCTAATGAAGCGGCTCCGCTTTGGAATTAAATCCTGCGCAGTTGTGAAGCCCACATCTTGGTGGTGGCCTGATTTTTGTCCGGACTTTGCCTTGAGAAAGGCCGACACTCTTTGGCATCTGGTGACCAGACACCGGATGCTCGGACATCAAGAAGAGAAGAGGAAGCACGATCAGGATCGAGCACATTTTTCTTGGCTTTCTACAGATAGTCCTTGACGTACAACTGTTTGCTTAGTGACCGCATTTTGAGTGGTTGGCAACCAGCCATTTGCAGTATTATGTTTTTTTTTGCCAGAAAACAGCATTTACTACTGGGTTTTGGGGGGGAAAACCCCATGGCAAACAATGGATTTGCTTAATGACCATGGTGTTTGCTGAACAACACCGCTGTAGCTTAATGACTGCGGTGTACGCTTTACAACCACGGTGCTTGCTTAACGACTGCTGCAAAAAAAGGTTGTAAAACTCGGTTAAACGGGGGACCCATTTTCCAACCATCACGAATTATGATCAATGGTCAGGCTCCATTATGGTTGTAAGTTGAGGACTACCTATACTCTTCTCCACGAAAAATTATTCTTTTTTTTTTTAAAAAAAAACAACCGCAACCAGAGTGGCAAGATGAGTAGTTGCGCAACAGAAGTTGCAAAGCCGGGGCAGGCGATCGGATGCGCATTTTAAGCTGCGCGGAGCTTTACCTCTCTTCCGTCGCGAGCCTGTCCTGCAGGTCCTGGATGCGCGACTCCAACTGGGAGACGTTGGCGCTGGACTTCTGCAGCCCTTCGTTGCTGGTCAGCCGGTTTTTGAGGTCCTTGTTCTGGGAACGGGAGTGGAGATGCGCGATCAGAAACGTACAGGAAGGAGGTCGGAAGAAAGAAGAGAGGCACTTCGAGGGGATCCTGAAATCCTCCCATTTCCCCTGTCAGATGGCTAATTTTTTAGGACCCTTTGGGGGGGGAAAATAGGTAGATTTGGTAGGACTGATTCCAAAAAGGAGAGAAGCCCTGTAGTGGGATGTGGGAATGACCTTGGTGGACGGAGGAAAGACTCGAAGAAGAGAGGGCTGAGACCGCAGCTGGGGAGAGGGGCTCAGAAAGGAACCCCCTTAGCGTCTCGGGCTGAGACCGCAGCTGGGGAGAGGGGCTCAGAAAGGAACCCCCTTAGCGTCTCGGGCTGAGAAGGAGACGGGGGGAGGCTTGTGCGCTCACTGCAGCCCTACAGTGCAGAGATGGACTCCGTCCGCTTGCGCGTTCTGCCTGGTCTACCCAGGCTGACAGCCTCAGACCCACAGCTCGGTTTCCGTTCCCTGAAAACGCGGGAATGCTAAAATCAGGAGGAAAACCAGGCCTTCCTCCCCGCTGCTTATACGCCAAGGATACACCCCGCTTTCTGACCAGCGACCAGATTTATTTTTCTTTCGGCGCAGGAACAGAAGACTTTTGTAAGACGACATCCACCCAGCGGCGGAAGCGCAGCCTCAAACTACCACGGAAAGCGGGTGATCGTCTTCTCAAGCCTTGATTCCCCCCCCTAAACTATCTGGATCTCTTGCCCTCTTTGGCTCAGTGCAGCTTGGCTCACTGGCTCGAGTCATCGAGAGTCGTTCCCCCGAGCAGAGCGGTGCTGGCACGCCCAGAGGCTGCAAAATGCACACGAAACTAGCCTAGAGCATGCGCAGAAGGCAAAGACGGGCCGCTTGGAAGCCTTTCCAGCTGAGTCACTGGGTTGTGGTTGTAAGCAACGAGCGCAAAATCCACCCGCGGCGTTGTGTCATCTCGTAAAGGGGGGGAACTTTTCTCTGAACGGGACACGTCATTCCCTGAGTTGCATAACAGCAATTATGCTCTTCTTGCGTCGACGCCTGGCCAGATGGAAGGAGGGAAATAAAGGTTTTTTCCCCTCTCAAAGCTGCACGGAGCCTCGGAAGGGCTGCCGACACCCTCCCAGCGCGCTCAGACTTGTTTGGGTGGGTGGCGATTCGACGCCTGCCGCGGGGACGGGGTGGGGGAAGATCTCTGGATCAGCAGCGCTGAGGATTTCGCGGCTTCGGCACAGCGGGCCGTCCTCAGCCCCTTTGGATTCCCGATTTTGTTTGGGAGAAGCGGGGGAAAGCGGTGAGCAGCTCCGGCTGGGCCTGGAAAACTCCGTGGGAAGGAGCAGGAATGCGCGATTTGGCGCTGGAGAAGGGTGCAGGGGAGGGGCTGAGCCGTGCCCGAAGAGAAACGGGGATCCAGGGGCTTCAGAGCCACACGCCCCACCACGTGGGCAGCGCCCGCGCAGAAGGAGCGGGAGCGCCATGCGCATTTGGAGGCTCCCGGGCGGAAGCCAGCGGGCGGAGAGCGGACTCCTGC
>JANHZU010010719.1:145977-167595 GCA_032468055.1 Acrochordus granulatus | reverse complement strand
TGCGTGACGACACGCCCGGGTGTGTCGGGGGCAGGAACCTTTCGCGGGGAGGGGTGTAAATCAGGCCCCGACCCCGTGCTGGACTGTAATTTCCCCCGTAGAGCGGATGGGAGGTGTAGTCCAACACCCACGTAACGGATCGGGCTTGGGCAGGGGACTGGAAGAAAGGCCTTCCCTCCTTTTACCTGTACTCCCCACCGCGGCTCCTAATGAAGAAACCCACACATCTGGGGCCTGTGTAGAAAGGCAGGCGGCCCCCCCGGGGCTCGACCGCAGGCATTGCAGGGACAGCCCAGCGAACGGGACCGCAGCCTTTGGTCCGGTTTCGAGGTCACCTCTGCGGGAGGGCACCTGTTTGTAAGGGGGGAAATGGGGGGTGGCCCGTGGCTTCTGGGTCAGCAGCGGGGGGGAGGCAGGATCCTCCCAGGACGCAGGGAGGGGTTGTGCAGACCCCCACTGTAGGGATTGGCAGTACACCTACCCTTCTCCACCCCCAGGAACCCCATGGTGACGGGCACCTCCGTTCTGGGGCTGAAGTTCGAGGGCGGGGTGATGATCGCCGCCGACACGCTGGGCTCCTACGGATCCCTGGCCCGATTCCGCACCCTCTCGAGGATCATGAAGGTCAACGACAGCACCGTGCTGGGTGCCTCCGGGGACTACGCCGACTTCCAGCACCTCAAGCAGGTCCTGGAGCAGATGGTGTAAGTGGCTGGGCGGCTGGAGAAGGGCCTTGCCGGGGGCTCCTGCAGGCATTCGGAGGACTTGTTTCCTTCTCCACCTGGGTTTGCATCGAAAGCAATTAAGAATCAGCAGCTACAGGAAAGCAGTTTTTATTTGCTTGCGGTCACTTTCAGGTTAGCCTGGCACATTTTAAGCAACATGAGGGTTGAGGCTTCTTGAGGGCTTCCAGGTGGAACCCCAACATCAGCATCATGCGAGCACAGTGGTGGAAAATTCCCATCTCTTATCTGGTAAATAAATAAAAATAAATCAATGCTTCGGATCTGCACGGTGCTTGATAGCAAGAAGCCCTTCTTTAGGCCAAGAAGTTGGAGAGCGACTCTCTGTTGACTGTGCTGGTGGCCCTTTCTGTGGGGCTGCCTCCTCCCCGTTGGGCGATGCTCGGAATGTGTGGCCTTCACAAGGCAGGTGCACGGTGAGAGGGGCTGATTTTCTATCCGCACCCAGAAGCGGCCTTCGAGAGCCACATCTCAGCTGGACTTCTGTGCCTTGCAGGATTGACGAGGCTCTTTTGGGCGACGGCCACAGTTACAGCCCCAAGGCCATTCACTCCTGGCTGACCCGGGTCATGTACAACCACCGCTCCAAGATGAATCCGCTCTGGAACACGGTTGTGATCGGCGGCTATTCCCAGGGGGAAAGGTGAGGCCGGAGCAGAGGGAGCAAAAGGGTCGAGGACGGTCCCGCGGCCGGTTCGTGTGCAGTGTTTCTCAGAAGCCCCGTTTGCGGAACACTTCTTGTCTGCCTTAACTTGCTTGATGTTTCATGCTCCAACGGTCACTTGTCTGTGAGATGGTGGTGTGCAGATTTAATAAACTGCCAATGATTCAGTTTTTGCCACCGCCTCAGTCATTTCCAGTTGATGGCTGAGGGGCTTCAGCCATGGTGAGCCTTTGCAGCCCCCTCAGACTCTCCTCTCTCAGCTTCTTAGGTTACGTTGACATGCTGGGAGTGGCGTACGAAGCTCCTTCACTGGCCACTGGGTACGGGTCTTACGTGGCACAGGTGAGTGGCCTGGGCAAAGGGGGGGTGTAGATTCACCTGTGGTTTTGATCCCGTGAGGCTGGCACCTTTAACCTAGTTGGGCTTTCCAATCATGCAAAACTACCATGGCATCTCTAGGGATCCGTGCCCCACTTTGCAGGCTCCAGCTGTCTGCACTTTTCAAGCTGTGGCACTGTGTGGTAGCTTAGCGGCAAGCCCCAGTTAAGGCAGAGGGGGCTTTGAGTCGTGCGTGCCCAGGATCTCCCCGGCTGTGTGTGACCGTGCGACTCGGCACCCTCCCATTCTTTCACCCCAACACAGCCCTTGATGAGGGAGGCCCTGGAGAAGACTCCCATCCTCTCCCAGCAGGCGGCCAGAGCCCTCCTAGAACGCTGCATGAAGATCCTCTACTACAGGGATGCCCGCTCCTTCAACCGGGTAAGAAAGGGACAGCCCCGACTGCCGCGTTGCGCTCTCCCTTTGGAGGTGGAAGTCGCAAGACGCCAAGGAGGGGCCTAACCATCTGTTCCCCCTCCTCAGTATGAAATCGCCACTGTAAGTGAGAAAGGTGTGGTGGTGGAAGGACCCCTCTCCTTGGAGACCAACTGGGACATTGCTCATCTCGTCAGGTAGGTCCACAAAGACCCTGAGCCCCAGTGACAGCCCTCCCTCCCCTGGATTTGAGAAACGCTGTCTTTCCATGAGTCTTTTTCACCTGTTTTGTAACACCCGCCCACTGATAATTTGGCTGGTCTTTTTGGTCTTTGCAGTGGTTTCGAATGAAATGGAAGATGTCCTGGGCAGCTTTTGTATTTGTTGAAGACACAACCCCGAATCCCTTGTTATAGTTGGATGCTCCTCGAGGAGACACTGTTTAATAAAGAAGTTTGATTATGTTCTGCTACTCTTGTGTGGAGAAATTTCTGGAGGTTTCCAGGAATGAGTTTTGGGAGCTTTCTGTTGGCTTTTAGGGCTACCTCGTCTCTAGGCTTACTGTCCTTCAGCCTTCCAAAAATGCTGGGCTGCAACTCCATAATCCCTAGACAGAACAACTAGAATTCCATACCAACCTAGTGATTAGAACAGTGTTGGCTGTTTATACCAGAACATGTAAAAAAAAGCACTGTCTACTGCTCTGAAGTTATCTGTGTCAAGATTTTCTATGTTGTAATGCTGAGTGCACTGTTGGCTCTTGCCTGTTTTCTTCATCGGAGGGCGAGGGCTATTCACACATGCCCTGTCCTGCAAACTACCACTCAGGTGGTAAGCAATTGTGCTTGCTTTTTTCCTTTCAAAACCCAAAATCTATGGGATACTGTATTTAAAAAAGGAGCTGCAGTGACTGTCCAACTGCCTTCCTGCGCCACTAGAGGGCGGTAGTTTGAAGCTTGAGGGAAGCACAGCTGCTTGTTCCCCCGGGGCCGCCCGGGGCCCTTGGCAGCAGGCGGTGAGATGCTTTCCTGCTTACCCTCTGCTGCAGTTTCGGGTAGGAACAGTGTTTAGGCAGCCCAGCTCTCCCGCCGCTGCTCTTAGAAAAGTCTACCGTACCTGCAGGTGGATGAATTCACAATCAGAGGGAGCTTAGTTGTAAACAGAGAGAGCAGCCAGGCGTGGCAACAAGAAACCAGCATTACCTTGCAGGACTTCGAAGGAGGGACACGAGAGTCTCAAGGCAGCTTTTCAGAGCAGGGTTACAGGTCTTAAACCAAGCTTTGTGGAAGGAAGGAAACCAGGATGAATTCCCCGCTGAGCCATTTGTGAACCCAGTTGTACTTCACTTCAAACCCTGATTCTCTCTCTCTGGCTGCCCAATTCCTTTTAAGATTCTCTGTAATGAAAACACGTGTTTATAAATCCATTTCCCTGGCTTTATTAAATGTTCCACATATGTACATTTTAAAGATGAACCATTTACAGGTCAGCCCACCCAACTTCCTGCTTCCCTTGAGTTTGGCTTTGGGGAATTGGAAGGGGAGGGAAGAGTTAGGGAGATTTTTTTTTCAACCTCAAAGGCAAGGCAGAAAAGGTGTACAGGAGGAGAAGGGTGGGTGGGGGGTTTTTTTCTATGTCAAAATGTTTTTTCTTCATTATTTAGACCATAATACGTTACAATTTAAAAAAACTCTCAAACATGCAAACAGTAGAAAAACATCTCTTTTTGTCTGTTTTTTATGCTGGCAGTGAAAAATAAAACAGGAATTTTCCCTTGTTTTTGTGCACGTCACAGTTGGGTTCAGTTGCAGCACTCAATTCAGGGAACGTAGTGTCTCGACGTCTTCGGAGGAAGCAGGCTTCAGTAGCTCGCATAGCTTTAAGAAGGCAATGTCAGTGGTCAGTGGAGAATCGGTCTGCAGGCGGCCGCCAGAGAAAGGTGGTCACGGCGGGCTATGACCTGCCCTTGTGGTCTCTTTCTAGCAATTCAGATAAAAGTAATAGTTTCACCACTGAGAACAAGAAACCTTTTGCATCAACTGGTATGAAATCTGGGGAATTTTCTACAAGTGGATTTTTGCTCCAACCTTGTGGTTCATCTCAAGTTCATAGAAAAATTGTTATGTCTCTCCTAAACAACAATGCCTGCATTTAATTGCTGTTCTCTTCTGTTTCCATAAAGCAATCTCCAGTTTCTGTGGGCAGCTCTAGAATGTTTCAAAGGTTAAACATAAATTTTTCATCGCTAAAAAAAAGTTACCCAGAAATCTACATTTCCAGGACCAACTGTTAACAGGAAAAAAAAGCTGCTAATGACAAAAAAAGATTTGAGAAATCTTTCATCAGCTACATCAGTTTTCCTTGTCTTCCAAAAAAGTCACATTGATGATGTGGTATAATTAAAAACTTTTTTTTGCACAGTGTAAAACAAAAACCGCAACAAAATAAAAATCCAGAAACTATAATACAGTGAGGTAAAGGAAATGCAAAAAATTATTATTATTAATAATAATAATAACAAATCCACCCACATTGCATCTTCAGGAAATGCCACAACGATGATTTAAGGGAAAAAAGCATTTTTTTTAGAAACTGAACAGCATTTGTGGCTATCATGAGTCTGCGTGTTCACCTACGTGTCTCCTACCACCACAAATCCACAGGGAAGCAGAAAAATGGTCTCTTCCAACAATGAATTTAAAAGAGAGAGGAACAGGTCTCTCCCCGTTCGGCGCTCACACTTCCATCAGTTCCAAATCCGCGTCTTCAAAGCCGTAGAAGGATTCTGTCTCGCTTTCCCCCTCGAAGAGCTGGTGCAGGAGCTCTGGGTTGGCTGACTCCTCCGCCATCCCTGCCTCGCGCAGGTCAGCTTCCTCATCCGGCAGTTCCGCGCTGAGTTTCAGCTGTTCCTCCAGCGAAGCGATGAGCTCCTCTTGCATGTCCGCATTGCGGGTGGGTGAGTTGGCGGTGCCGTCCGGGCCAGGCAGGACGCTGGCCACCAGGAACGACTGCTGCACCAGTTCAGGGCAGTCACTGATGACCTCGAGGGCCTCGGCCAGCCAGCACAGGACCAGCTGAAGGAGAATGTTCGAGTCGCAGGTCGAGTCGGCCATCTCTTTAGCCTGCTCTTTCCACTTTTTGTGCACAAAGTTTTTCAGAGTTCTTTTGATGCAAACGTCCAGCGGTTGGATTTTCGAGCTGCAGCCGGCCGGGACCACCGCCGGCAAAGTGCTGGAGGAACTCAGCACAGAGAGGACTTCTTCGGAAAGGTGTGTCCGGTGGCAGTCCAGAACCAGCATCCCTTTGCTGTTCTGGTTCTCAATGTGTCTGTGCCACACCTTGGAGGACCAGACCTCCATGATCTCGTCATCGCTGTAGCCGTTGTCCTTCACCTCCAGCAGGATCGTCTCGGGGACACTGGTGGCCTGCTCCACCCGACCTCTGTAGAAGACGACGGTGGGCAGGACACTCCCGTCAGCCAAAATGGCCAGGACGATGTCGCACCAGGGCTCCCCAGTGCCCACTGTCTGCAAGGCGTTCTCCTTGCGGTCATCGCTGCAGAGCACCTCCACGTCCAGGAAGAGGGAGATCTCGTCAATGGCCGCGATCATGGAGAGGGGCAGGTCTTGGGTGTGGATTTGTCCCTGCACGAATTCGACAAAGCAGCTGGCGTTCTCCTCCACATCTTTGGGGAGGGGGTGAGCCACCGCCCGGCGGTTGTGCGTGCTGAGGTGGTGTCGCAGCATGAACCGGACTGCCCACTCGTAGGAGATCTTGAAGCCCCCCTCCAGAGACCGCCCGATCTTGGTAGCCTTCTGGAAGAGGGTCTCCTCATTGACTGGCAGCTGCTGCTCGCGCTGCGTGAGGACCCACTCGGCCAGCTTCTCCTCCGCTTCCAAACCCAGGTACTTGCCCTCAGACAGAGAGGCCACGTTTTCCTCCTGGAAGGCCTGGAAGCGCCTCAGCCAGCGGCGGATCCGCCTGGGCGGGTTCTTGAAGTGCTCTGCCGCCTGCTCCGTGTTACAGCACAAGGCGAAGAGAACCACTCGGAGCTTCTTCACGGAGAGCTGCTCTTTCCTGCTGATGGGCTCAGGCGCCTCCTTGGCTGACAGCTCCTCTCCACGGCTGCCAACGTTCAAGCCCTCGTTCTCCTCAGCCACAGCAGGAGGTCTTCTGCTGGCTTCGGGCATCCCCTCGGGCACTTCCTTGGCTTTCTCCTCCTCCTCCTCAGGCAGGGGAGACGGCGTGTTCACAGTTGTGGGTTTGCTGGGCGAGCCGGTGGAGACAGATGGTTTCATGCCTCGTTCAAAAGGCTGAGCAGGCCTGAAGTTGGGGAAAGAGGCGCATGAGACAACTCTCGGAACAAGCGGAAGCAGAACAGGATCTATCCGAACAGAAACGGGCAACAACTTACCTTGAATGTGGACTCCAGGCAGGACCTGCGTCAACCAGAAGGAAAAAGTTCAGCTTATGATGTATCCATCCTCATCAACAGGCTGGACACCCAGCAAAAGCTTTAGGATCGGCTACCCTCCCTTCACTAAAGTAAACTGCCTGTTAAGCTAGTCAATGGGGTGCCAACAGGGAGAGCTGCTTCTCCATTCTAGCTTGTTCCCCTGAGTCTTATTACAAGTGACCGCAACTGGGACTTCTATCATTAAGGTAATGCAACTAAGTGAGCTATCGCATGACCGCAAT
Source organism: Acrochordus granulatus (assembly GCA_032468055.1). Taxonomy (NCBI): domain Eukaryota; kingdom Metazoa; phylum Chordata; class Lepidosauria; order Squamata; family Acrochordidae; genus Acrochordus; species Acrochordus granulatus. The sequence continues at coordinate 160,737 of JANHZU010010719.1, read as the reverse complement.
CCAATTTTGCAACATTTTTTGCCATGGTCCTTGTGTGAATCACACCGTCATTAAGCAAATGCAGCTTCCCAATTGATTTTACTTGTTGAAAGCCCCAAATGAATGGGTCATGAGTCAAGGACTTGATGATCTTCATCATTAGATTCCCTCCCTTTCTAAGAGTGCAGACATGGGAGTTGGAAAAGCCCCTGGAGACAGAGAGAAAGAAGACCAGGCTGCTTCTCACCTCGTAGAATGACATTGCTGAATTCGTGAGATGGATTGAAGACAAGGTGCTTAGCCATGGCATCGCCCTCCGACGTTGCAAAGAGGCAAGCGGAGCAGGCCAACCGAACCCCACTGGCAAGAGAACCAAAAAGAATCATCAGTGGTGTCATATTTGCTCCCTAGAATACCTCATCTCCCCCATCCAAACACCGGAATGCAGTTGTCATCCTGGGAAAGGCAGTTTACGGAGGGCTGCCCCGACTCCCCTCTCAGGGTTCCCGGCAGAAAAGACCTATCAAAAGGATTTTAGACTCCCAGTTTGGAGGGATGCAGCCTTACCAAGCAGTGTAGTTTTTGAACAAGGCCAAGTATTTTGGACTTTTGCGAGGAACGTGGTTGCTATAAAACAGCAAGAAAAGAGAAGAATGCAGAAGTTATTACAAAATCCTAGTCTGGCCCAAGGTAGAGCCAGCAGTGCTTTCACCACAGTGAGTCACATACAGAAAAGAGAAACGCTATTTCTCCTCTTACAGCAAGAAAAGCTTAGGACTACAAAGAGAAAAACCTTCTTGCCGGGTCTGTGGGCCTCTCAAGACCAAGGAGCCTTTTCCTTCTGCTTTTAGTAACTCTTTGGGCACTATAAACGTGGCAGAAAAAAACCTGCACTTGATAGGCTAGAGGACCAGCTTCTGGTGCCAAGAAATCTTCCCCACTCAGCCAGCTATCACTTAAGCTCCTTCAGCTACGAATATTCTGCTAGATCCTAGTCCCAGATGGAGCCTCTCTACTCCTGTGGAATGGCTGCCTAAACATGGGGTTCTCCCGGTGATACTCACTTGATCATGTGGTTGGCATAAGCGCGAGAGCAGCAGGTGCTATAACGGCAGAGCGAACAGTGGACGTAGGTGGGGAAGTGGTTAGGAAAGTCTGGGATTTCGAAGCTGCATTCTAGGCATGTCTGCCTGCCAAGAACACTCCTGCCGAGAGGAAGGGAGAGCCAAATCAGAGCCAGATGGTGGCAGGGTCCCTGCTTTAAGGTGTGGGGATGAACACCCCACACCAACACAGAAGGAAAGATCTTTCCCTATCTCCACATGTTTCCAGAGCAAACATTAAATTGAAATCAGGGCGAAGAGTCACAGAGGACCTTCAAGAACAAAATGCCGTAGCAGCTGGCACTTCCTCTCACCCTACCAAGGGTAGAGGGCACCTATCAGTTGGCTATCCTATTCTGCCCTATTCTTTGGCTGACAACACATACCCACCCCGGGGAAGCTTTCTTATCCCGACCCTTTGACCAGAGTTACTGCCCTGGAATGGCAGCCAGTGGCCAGAAAGGTCTTTCTAATGGACAAGTGAGTTTGAAACTTGGTAAGAAGTTCTGACATTTTCCTGACAGCCTTCTTTTGGATGCTCCTCTGGAAAGGTGGGTACGGGAAGTTCGGCTGGAGGTCTGAAGACGCCGAGAGCAAGGCAGCATCTTGGAGGAGGCCTGGAGGCATGTCGTTCGCACAAAGGGGCAACGTCCGCGGTTGTCCTCGAGAGGCTCTGATAGTCACCTGCAGTCCAAAGAAAGACAGCCGTAACAGTAAGAATCATCCTTGGCCATAGATCAGAACTCCTGTTCTGCTCTAAAATAAAGCCAGGTAAAAAAGTGGGGACACGGACAGCTTTGTGTCTGCCCCACCTTGCTAATTTTCTGCATGCAGTCCACTTCCCCCTCTTACTGGGTCACAACCCCAGACAGGGTGACTCTTCCCCAAGACTGGTGAACAGAAGAGGAAAACATCCTGGCCCCACGCCAATGAGCTTCTCATCCTCAGCCGCTTTTACTCAGCTGAAGTCAGCCTTCAACTCTACCGGCCTAGCCTTCAGCTGCTTTGTACCTTGGTGCCTGGCTTCAGCCCTTCCAGCTGCTTGGGTTTGCGGAAAGTTTTGTGGTGCTGCAGTTTATGTTCAATCTTGTCCTTGGCAAAGAGGAACTGCAGGCGACACTTGTTGCAGTGATAGACACTCTTTTTCTGCAAGAAATGAGGGAGGCCTCTGCACTGAAATTTCTGATGGAAAGGTCTTGTCTCCTGGGAGGGGAGGAGAAGGAACCCTGGCAGTGGAGAGTGGCTTACCTGATGCCTCATGAAATGCTGCTGGAAGGCGTTGCCATTCTTGAAGACCTTGAGGCAGTATGGACAGAGGAGATGGCGGGTGTCCTCATGCACCATCCGGAAATGGGTGTCCACTTCGGAGTAGAGTGATGAACGGTACTGGCAAACCTGGGGGGGAGTGATGGTAAATATCTCCAGAAAAATTTGTTGATGGATAGAATCATCAGAACTGCCAAACCGGGCCAAAGCAAAGCTTCGTCTAGCACCATGCCCTTTTCAACCAGCCCTCCTGAAGCATTTGCAGTACCTGGCAGACGTAGGGCATCTCTCCAGGCTTGTGGGTGTCCTTCATATGTTGCAAGAACATGGGCTCGCTCTCAAAAGCCCATTCACAGATCTTGCACTTGGCTGTAAGAGAGGAAGCTTGTCAAAATTCATTGGGAAGGTTCAGGCATGGCCATCAAACCTTGCAAGCCATTGCTTGCAATCTCTTGAAATAACACATTAATCCCTTAAACATTCCTCCCACTTATTGTGGTTTTCTCTCTAAATCGTACAAAGTTAAAGGGAGGCCTCTGGAATTATACAGAAAAAAAAATAGGCTCTCCTATTTTCCATCCACTAAAGCTGGACCGGGAAGCCCCTTTCTTAGGTCTAACTTACTGGTGGATTCGTACGGACTGTGGACGTTTTCCAAGTGACACTGGAGCTGGAACGGCGTAGTGAACTGTCGGTAGCAGTGCTGACAGATGGTGTGGACATCCACCTCTCCGTTCTGCTGATCCAGTTCAACATGGTGCTTCATGTGATTCATAAACCTGCAGACAAGGAGTGGGTCGTGCCTGTTTTGCTGACAATGGAGAAGCCCCTGGATCTGATAGCAAGATGAGGTTTCAAGAGCTCCCTCTTGAAAAGCACACTTGCCTGCTCTAAGCCACACACCACTCAGATTGGTCTATGAAAGCAGACACCAAGGGAAAAGCTAAGTAGAAAAGCTCAGATTTTGATGTTTTATGAAGATAAAACAGGATCTTTCCTCTATCAATGGTTCAAACGCTCTGAATTTTCATCCATTACTCTTACCGAATGTTATTCTTGAGCCTCTTTGTACAGTGCGGGCAGCGAAAGGAGGTTGGTACCTTGGGGAAATTCAACAGCTGGTTCACTTTGCCCCCGTCCCTGCCATAGTAGAAGTCGTCCACCAACATGATCAATTTGCTCTGCACTGCTTCACAGGTGCTGTCGCTCGGCTCGGAGAGTTTGGCTGGCGGTGACAGGGCAGGGATGGGAGTAGAGGAGGGTGGCGAAGCCACAGCAGCAGTTTTCTCTGGGGAAGGAGGCTTAGAGGCTTGGATATTTGGTTCAGACTCCAGGGGTTTCCCTTTTTTCAGAAATTCCACCATTTCAGGGCAGCAGTACTGTGGGGAGGAAGAAAAGAAGACAGAAGTCTTGCCTAAGTTCTGGCTGCTCTGGAAAGGCAGGTCACGGGAATGACAGCTACTCCCCTCCCCTCTGGTTCTGGTCTTCTGGTTTCCCACCCCATGCCAGTCTGGCCTCACCCTGGAGAGCTGAAGGCTCTCATGAAGTACAAGCTGCAGTGTGTGCAAACAGGTCTGAGATGAAAAAAGATCAGACGGCCCTTGTGGATGAAAATCTGCCAAATTCAATAGATATTTACCCCTGCTTCTTGCTTCCAAACCCTCCTCTCAGAACTGTTAACCTTTCATGCACTTTCTCTGACTAGCACCCAGTCAAAGAAACTGCATGAAATAACAGATCTCTCCTTGTCACTAATGTTCAAAGATAGACAAGTTCAGCTTCACAGATTTCACCTAGCCATGCATTAGCTGACTCTCCTTTCCCAGGGCAGCAAAAGCCACGAAGGAATATCCGCTATGCCAAAAAAAAGCAAGTCTTCCAGCCAGATGTCTCTATGTCTGCCCTCAAGCTTACTTTCTGCTGCCTTCCAGTGGGTAAACTTCCCCCTGGGTGGTTGGACTCCAGAAATAAATGCTGACCCCACTGCAGCACACAGCTATTTGTGGTTCTTCCCACAGCTACCATCCCACGGCTGATCTCCTCAAGCAGAATCAATTACTTACACACATATGGCCTCTTAAAGCTTCAGTAACTCTAAACTGGGCATTGCAGCGAGGACAGGATTTCCGCCCACTGTCTTGCAAGTCAAAGTTGGGGACTGGCGAGGAACTGACTGTTAACAGCAACAGAAAAAAAAATCAGGAGGGAGAAGGTTGCAGCTGAAAGGCAGAAACCCTCTGAGGCTCCTGCCTCATTTGGTTGAAAAGGTGATTTCTTCTTCTTTTGCTGGGATTTCTTTCCACTAGGGGGCAGGCAGACACACCTCTTTCCCAAAGAACAGCTTCCTCACCACCCCAACCCCAAATTCCTTTCAAAAAAGTTAGCAGATCCCACCTTTCTGAGAAGAGGACTCGGAGAGGCCTGTCCTCTGGGAAGCATGGGCCTGGCTGTTGTTTGGCACCACGAGGGGGCCCGAGCTCTGAGCAAGCGAAGGGACGGTGTTCAAGGTATTCACCAATTTTGCCACCTCGTTGCTGTTCTCACCCGCCACCCCAGGCTTCTTCACCGTGACAAAGCTTGCAATGCTCACTGCATGGAAAGGAAGCAGAGAAGCCAATAGTTTTCATTTTAAAGAAGCAGAGTCAAATCAGAGAACTGGATTCGGGGGACAGGTTGACAGGGGAGGCTTCAAGGGACAGCATGGGAAGTGGAAATATTAGAAAATATTGGAAAGACAGAACTAAGATGTTCTTGTGGTGGAATAAGATGTGTTTCCTTCAAAGCAAGAGAGGCAAAGTGGAATAACATTTGCTGTACATGGAGGAAATTCCACTGGAATTTCCAGCCATGGAACAAACCCTCTACCTGGGGCTCCAGAAATCTAGTCAGGACAGAACCACCCAACTGCAACAGGCTGCTCTACAGATGAATTTGAACTGCTAACTGTGAATCTCAACAGTTTTGGAGGTTGCTTGTTAAGATGACGTGGGAGCAGATGCCATCAATATGGCATTCTAAGCTGTTCTCCTACAGCTTCCCAGGTGTCGATGAATGAGAATTAATGCCCCAGTCTCAGGCATCTTTACACCAAAGTTTCCCCCTTCAGATGGAAGCTTACTTTTGTCTGTCTATTCTCTTCCAAACTGATAAAGCTGAGGAAGGCAGAATAAAAAGTTTTATCTATTCTGGTGAAAGGGATCTCCCAAGCTCTCTCCAGCCGGTCAACTAGTTCAGGTAGAGCAGGAGTCAACATGCTGCAAGACTCCAAGTTCCTCTAGATCAGTGTTTCTCAACCTGGGAAACTTTAAGGTGGGTGGACTTCAACTCCCAGAATTCCCCAGCCAGCATTCTGGAAGTCCACACATTTTAAAGGGGCTAAAGTTGAGAACCACTGCTCCAGCTGAATGTGGGCCAAATGGCTAGATTATTTTCCTCACCCAATGGGAAAGTCCTACCTAATTTGGGGTTTGGAGCTTGAATGGGCTACCCTGGCTGTTGTATAGTTGATTGTTCCAGGGCAGTGGTGGTGAAGGAGGAGGAGGAGACGCCGAGGGAGGACTTACTTTGAGGTTGTGCTTGGGACTGTGGAACTGTGCTCCGGATGGTCAAAGTGGCCGGAATGACCGTAGTGAAAGTGTTGGAGGCCGGTCGGACTGGCATGGTTGGAGCAGGTCTCACCTGGGCCATTTGGGAGAAAACCTGAGGGACGCCGACAGTGGGTTTCACAAACTGTGTGCCTGGGGCTGGAGGAAGGGAAGAGAGGGGAGGAAAGGCGTTGATGGTTGCTGATGTTGGGATATGCTGGAGAGGAGCCCTGCAAAAAGCAGAGGTGCGGAAAGCCCTGTGTTTTAAGCCTAGCGCAGCTGGAATTGTGGGGAAGCTACTTTATTTATTAAATTTATATGCTGCCCATTTCACTATCCAAAGTGACTTTGGCCTTGGCTCATTTGCACAGCCACGCCTCCTGACCTAGACTTGTGCCCAGCTCGGCTTGCCAATATGCCCTCCTGACTTCCCCCTCCCCGCCTTACCTGGGACAAGCGTAATCGGCCGTACCGTCTGGCCTTGCTGTACGTTGAGGACAATTCCAACCTGGTTCATCGTGTTTTGCACAGGGCGGACGTTCCGCACGGGGAAACCCTTTCTCGGACAAGCAAAAGCGGCAGCTTTAGTAGTTTTTCTCAACCACAGGCCACAGCAAAGGCGGCCCGGATGGCTGGCACGTTCTGATCTCACCCAAGGCAATCATTCAGGACCAGCCCAATTTTAAAAGGAGATCAAATTTCTAGGGCTCATTGGATGATTTAATTATATCGTGTCTTCTGGCTGCAAAGACAAACCTGAATGATATAGGCAGAGGGTGTCCACTGCTCAGGCTACGGTCCTTAGACTGCTCTGCCTGGCCCAATGCCAAAGTAAATGGGACAAAAATCATCACACTAATGGTGTACCGTCTCCAGGTCATAACAGGACAGAAATGGCGACCTTGTACACATTTCAAAGTTAAATATAAATAAAACTTTTTTTACAAAATATCATGCTGGGTTTGCAAGTTTGTTTAAACAAAAAATAAACAAACATTCCTAACTGTTTATCAGCCAAAGGTCACCCTAGTTTACCAATGACCTAAGTTCTGCAGCAGGAAACCCACAATTAGGCATCCAACTGTTATCTGTAGAAATCTGCCCAAAAGGCAGGGTCTGTTTTAGTCATCTTACCATCCCCAGCACCTCTATCCTTAGAGGCATTCAGGTGGGCGGGCAGCTGCTGGATGACCGAGAGTCCCCCCATTAATGGCTGGTCTGTGCAATGTTGGCTGGCAACAAGTTACACTCTCCCTGTTCTCTGAGCCTTTTAAACATATGATTTTCACCCACTTTCACTGACCTATATAGGTTTTTAAATAATTTTACATGGCATTCCGATGCCAGTGGATTTATTTTATTTATTTAACAAATTTATATGGCCACCCAACTCACACACAGTCTACATCTTTGGTCTTAGAAGGCACTGGTTATTTTATAAGGAGTTGCTGTCAGCCTGCCCCTAAGTAGGAATAAATTTTAACTCTGATGGTCAATTAGCCAACTGCTGCAAAAGATCCAGAAGCTGGTAAAGAAATATAGTGTCTTTTGATACTATAACTATACAATATAGAAAACGTAACTCGTTTCTTTCTGGGACTTCAACTCCCAGAATTCCCCAGTTAGACATGCTGACTGAGGATAGATCTGACCATGCTGGCTGGGGAATTCTGGCAGTTGAAGTCACACATCTTTAGTTACCAAGGTTGAGAAACACTGAACTATAAAGAAATTGGGAAATCCACTGATTGGGACCAAACGTCCCTCACCTGAGTTGTGATGAAGATGGGCTGGCTGGACACTGGAGAATTGGTTACGTGGTTTGCATTCTGCATGACCTGGACAGGCCGGAGGACGGGCTGAGTCACCACCGTGCTTAGACCAGAGGTGGGGTTCTGAGCGAGGATCAAGGGCTGCCCTCCTTGCTGAACAAGAGGTGTACCGGCTGGAAAAGAGGATTGTTGCTTACGGCTGGCAGATGGCAAAGCTGCCCTCTTAGACTTTAGATTCCTCCAAGCAAGCAGCTTCCAATTTTGCTACACTGGCTGGGGACCTTGAAAAGTTTGGGCCCTCTAGAAGTGCAGCATGGTTGCACTAATTCCTACTCTTCACACACACGCAGCAACACAGTAGCTTTAGACTGTTTCCTTCATTTATAAGAGGGGGCAGATTTGGAGATACATCAAATCCTGGAGTTCAAATGGGCAACGGATTCAAACACAAACATGCACAGGAAAGCCCAGCTTTCTTTCTTCTCTCTAAGAAACAATCATCTGGGCTGCTGCCCATCCCAAAGTTAGTGACAGGGCACAGACAGAGCGGGAAGAAGCAGTGAAAGTATGCAATTTTTCCAAGTTTCTTCCCTTAAATGATTGGGGCATTTTTAAGTAACAGGGATCTGGTTTGTGTTCCAGCAAGGGGGTGCCAGAAACCAGAACTCTTCTCTCAGTTCCCCTGGATGTGCCCAAAACCCTCAGGATCCTTACTGCTATTGTTTGCAAAGAGAGTCACCAGCGTCTTCTTTGTGCTGTCACTGTTGGATGCTCCGCTGCTGCTAACAGGTGTGGGGAGGCCGCTGCCAATGGACGCGTGGGCAACAATTGGCACTGGGGTGGCCACTGGCTGCACGCTGACTGAAACTGTCAAAGAGGAAACTCAGAATGGTTACTAGGTCTCCTGCAAGCACAACCAGTTTTCACCATCCCCAGGAAAGAGGCCAGGCCTAAAATATGGAGACATTCTTAGAAAAAGAGGGTCTTCTTTTTGGAGGTCACCAAAAAGACTGACATTGTGGACTTGCAACTTTGTAGGCTTATTTTGCAAAGCTTCCTTAAGTTTTCTGCCATGGGCTATGAGCTAGGGTGACCAAGCTGTCCCTGGACTGTAAGATTTCAAACCTGGCTGCTGCTATCCTGAAGCCCTGCCAGGTAATTGCAGCCAGCTGATCAAAGATGAGGAAGCTATCTCTCTGCTGTCTCTCCCAGTTATGCAAATTTTTACAGGTCAGACTGGCAATCCTGTTCTAAAAGATCTCTTTTGCATTAAATTGTAGCCAAGGCTGTTCTTGATATCTGCCAGAAGGCAGGGAAAGAGCAAATGTGAACAGCCCGCCAAGCAGAAGAAAACAAACTATTACATATGTCAATCTGTTCCACCCACAAGGATATTTATAGCTGGGGAAGGAATTATGTGGAGATGGTTTTCCCTCTTTCTGCATGTGACTGAAGAATATGAGGTTATTCAAAACAGAAGAGACCAGCACTTCATGACCTGGTAACCTATCAAAGTGGGTGCTGCTTGGGATCCAAGACAGATGCAATGCAACCCATCAGGAGGAGGAAAAGGCAGGCTGAGGAAGGTTTAGTTGAAGAAAGGAACTGGGGTCTGTGCCCCCTCAAACATGACAGGTCTTTACTAGAGCAACTCTCACTACAAATGGACTGAAACCTAACAGCTCTGCCTCCTGTCTCTTTGGAGACTCTGTCTGTGCCCTCTGAAAATGCCAAGGTACATCTAAATTTTTTTTTAGCAATATGTTACTTTTCCACAGGGAGGACTACAACTTGCCATTACAATCAATTGCTGAAATGGAAATGCTCAGTAACATAATAAGAAGAGCATCACCTGTAGCAGTCTTGTCAACTGAGTTGTAATCTTCAACCACGGAATCCTCAATCACATCACTGATCTTCTGCCACGGCTCTAGCTCCTCCTCTTCACATTCCATAAAGAGGTCTGTGTCTGCCATCTTGAGGGGGAAAGGAGAAAGAGGAGGTCATCTTCTGGACAAGGGAAGAGAGGGAATTAGGCTGAGGGATGGAGAACTCCATCTAAGGTGGGGGCCACAACTTTGGCAGGGGGTTCCTTTGAAAGAAATGGTAGGAATCACTCTCCAAAAAGAAATCAAGGCAAGACAAAAACTGCATGTAATTTTACTTGCATTAAGCAAAACTAATTAAATATATTGTATGTATATTCTGTCAGCTATGTATAATCCTTGTCAAAAGACACATGAAAGATTATCAGTTGGAGAGCTCAGAAAGTCACATTTAAAGATTCAGAGGCCTCGGGGTGGACATGTCTGGTTCAAATGCAATTGTTTCCAAACCTCCTTTCTGAGGAGAGCCCGTCCACTTTTAGGGAATCACCTAATTCTCAGGTAATCTTAGCTGCCAGATATCATCCAAACTAAACTGACAACATGCCTTTTGCTCCAAGAAGGATAAGTGCCTTTGTTCCATTTCATCACTTTGCAACCTATACAGTATGTATAGCACAGAGATCTGATGGATTTTTATTTGTTCTCATATTTGTATAACCATCCAGCTCACAAAAGTGACTTTTTTTAGAATTAGAAACCCCAAATCTAATGAAGATCAAGTTACCTATTTCACTATTGTTCTATTTGTATACATGTTTTTGTAGCTTTTTTAATAGATATTTTTAACTTAAACCATTTCTAATGAAAACCAAAGCAGCCTCAAAATCAGACACTTAGTCAAAATGTAGTTCCATTTTCTCATTATACAGCAAAATCAGTATCATTCCTTTATTTGTCCATCATTTTCTCATCTCTGTACTGGTCAGAATTGTGAAAAATTCTGGATTGGAAAAAAGCACTAATCCTGATCTATACGATCTATATCCTTCAGTCACACCTGCTTTGCTCCAAAGAGCTGATAAACAAAGCAAGATGCAAATATAAAAATTTCTGTTTTGATTGTAGTTTTTGATCCTAGCTTTTTGAAAAAATAAGAAAAGGACCCTCATTTGGATATGTTAAAAACCAAAATGAAAAATTCCTATATCTTTAGTCTTTCTTGCTCATTTTAAAACAAATCAAAAAAAGAAATCTACCATTGCAAAACTTTCCACATCACCTTCATCTTAATTATATCTTTAGAAACCACACTAAATGCTTTACTGTGTAATTAGCTATATCTGTTTATCTATCATGATAAATGAATTACATCTAGGTGAAAGGACTATTAGAGGGAATCTTTTGCTATTTCAGTATGACAGTATGCATCTCTAAGTTTTAAAGTTAAGTAAAATAGTAAACCACTGCTATCAATAGTACGGAAGGACAAAATTGTGACCAGTTCATTGAACTAAGAATCCTTCCGAAATTCCATCCTGCTTTTTCTCCAACAACGCCCTTTGTGAATATTTGGGAGAATATCAAGACTTCTCTGATCAATAAAATGATTTAATCCCATTTACTTTTCTGCTCTGCTGATGACAGATGCTCTCATACTCACAAAAGCAGACCGAGAGAATGTGCTAAATATATTACACCGCTTATTTAAAACACATAAAGAAAATGGAATGCACTGGAGGATATTACTCCTATTAAAACAGACTTCGAGTGCTGAAAAGCCAGTCTGTTTAATTAATTCACCATCTTACAAACGCAAAGGCCATTTGCTTTATACAGCAAAACCAGGATTGTTTCCTTCTTGCACAGGGAAGGATCATCCTTGGCTTGTTAAAATGAAAAGCTACTGTACATCAAAATGTCAAATGCAAACAAGGTTTTGCAGAGACCCAATGTACCCTCTGCCAATCTAAGGCTACTTCATGCTAAAGAAAAGTGACAAGCCTCAATAAGAGAGAAGGAAGGAGGGCAGACTTACAGGCCAAAACAGAAGGCAAAATCTCCTTTCATTCTGCTCCTTTAGAGAGATAAGAAGTAAGTCTGCCTGCCATTTTAATGGGTTGGCAAAACAAGAGCCTTTGGAATATAAGGTGCATTTCCAAAGTTCACTCTGCACAGATTAAATTGTGAGGCTCAGCTGTCAAAAGTTTAGGTACTCTTGGAAAAGCTAATCTATCTCCATTTGTGAAGAACCTTATTTCCTTGTTTACTTTTACTACAATACTTCTAAAATCACAAAGAGAAAAGCTTGTTTTGTTCAGAAATACATCTGATCTTTTTGTCTCTATTAATTTTATTTCTTTAATTTTAAAGTGCTTTACAGCTACTCCAATTTCTCTCCCACTTAGCACAGGACTTTGTATAATAACTGCACTGTGAACAAGTTGGGAATTGATGTTTCTATGATGTCAGCTCTCTAAAAGACTGCGCTTACTAACTCCACTTGACTTAGGCTACACAGAAGTCAAATTGGTTTGGTAAGTGATAACTTGAGGCCCAATCGGGTCCATAACAATAATGGATTCATAGTGTATTCATAATACACTATGAACCACAGAAATTTAGGCAAAACTTGAAAGGCCTTTGCAACAGAAGCTCAGAGCAGTAGCTTGTCAATTTGTCAAGGAATTTTCTACCCAGAGAAAGATGACCAACCTGCCATTCAAATATTCAACCCTCGATCATAAATGCCATATAAAGAGCTTAACACAACCTTGGCCACAGAAACAACTGCTTTTGATTATTTCTATGCAAAGCAACTCAGAAATAAAAATATTTAATTTTGCAGGCCAACTGACAAACATTGGCTAGGAATCCATTATAAAATCCTATAAACTTTAATAGTAACATGCAATTGGTCTAATGTTTCATTTCTTTCTGTTTTTCCCCACAACCTTTTGCCTTTCCTTAAACAGAAATAACATGTAATAAGTTTCTTAGACAGAACTTCAGGATAAGGTATTACAACACCTGTCAGAAGACTTGTAAAACGGGTAGAGAAGTAACTGTCAAATAGGAAATGGTTGAAAACAGCCACTTAGAAATACTAACTAGAGATTGGTAAGAGATAAAAAATACAGTACAGTGTGTAAAAAATACAGTGTGTAAAAAAATACAGTACCACATGGCTATGCATGCTTATTTACTACACAATTATTTACTACAAAGCCCTACTAGAATCACAATAAATTGGTTTCTTCCAGTAAGTTCTGAGCCTGGTGACATTCTAAAGCTATGCTACCATAAAAATACTCAACAGAACAAAAGTCTAGAAGCACAGGAGTAAACACAGCGTTTTCTGAAGCAGTGTTCAAAATTCAAAATGATCTGGATGTAAAATGACAACCAGACCCAAGTAGAAACATCATGAATCAGAAAAAACAAACACATTAACCATGACACAGGGCATTATTAGTGATCAATACTTCAAAACAGAAGATTTAGGAGTTATCCAGCATAAATTAAACAGGACTCACAACAGATGACAAAAATCATTCCTATTTTAAGAGTTGACCAGATTCAGAATTGAAGAAGCAACATTACTCTTCTGTTCCAATCCAATATTGTAAGCATCTCAGAAAAAGCAGGAAGAACAAAAATGTATAGGTCATTTGGAAGTAGAAAGTGAGGTTTAGAACAAGTTCTAGAAGCATATCCTGTATACATTTCACTAAAATCTGAGGATGGGGAATCTCTGTTTGAAGAAGCTGCTTAGATACACCTTAATGTTTCTCAGTATATAGCATGCCAACATTATACAGATTTATACAAATTCAAAAAGAATAATTGCTAAAAGATTTGCCAACATGAGCTACCAACTGTTGCATGTCGGAATAACCCTGATCTGAGAATGTAAAGCACTCTAGAATAAGAGGTAGCATAAAAATTCAGCACTCTGGTTGCCAACCATAATGACATGGAGTTTTTCCTAGATGAATCTTTTCTAGACTTAGGAAAAGGATAAAAAGTTTATACAGCATGGCTTTTTTTTGCAGAGAGCAGTCATATGGACTCTTCCTATGCAAAAAGTGCAGTTCTACCACAAAAAAAGTCAACTCAATTGTGCCATCGCTCACTTCCATGCACTGCTGGATAGAGATGATGGGACTTCCATCAGGCAGAGCATGGCCAAATCCATTGAGGCAGAAGGCAAGGGGTAAGGTTGCCTTCCAGCAGTTGCCTTGTAAAGACAAGGGTTGAAGGAGCAGGAGAACCTCAAACGGGCCGAGAGCAGCAAAAACCCTTTTATCACCTATGGATGCCTTTCCTTCCAATGGGTGGAGGGCAATGCCCATCCTCAACCAAATTACTGGAAGGGAGGTGAGCTGCAATCCAACAGGTGTCTGGAGAATCATGCAGGGGTTGCAACAAGGTGCAATGCATCTGAAGCATGTCAGGGTGACAGGACCTGAAGTCCAAGGTGCCTAAAAAGCACCACAAGGCCCTCAAAAAAATGGTGGTAGAAGTCGCTGTCCCGTCAATGTCCAATTTTGTGGGCAGGGGCACCAGAAAAATCCACCTGCCCCTCCTAGTTTTTGTCTGGTTTGGATTGGAAGTGAGGGGAGGAAGAATGAAAGGCAGCAAACTCCCCCCCACAGCAGGGGCCATCCCAAATACCACTCAGGTCTCCCCTCCATTAACATCTCCTCACCACAACCACGATTATTATGAATCAGCACTGGATGCCCCCTAAAGGGGGGCGAGAGAAAGTAATCCCTTCCAGCCAACATGGCCGCCTGCCCAGAAATGAGGACAATGTTGCTGCTGGAGGCGAGACGTGACCCACCCACGCGAGGATGTCTTCCCATTTCCACCCGTGCTGAAAGGAAACGCGTCTTTTTTTCTGGGAAAAATCTTTCCCGCGAAGTGCCCAGGAAGGGGGAGGGGAGGCAGCAGCTGGCGGAAGGATAAGTCGCTTCACTCCCTTTTTCTCCTCGCGTCCCTCTCGCCCCGCCCCTCACGACGAGGCGAAGAAAAAAAAGAATCCCGGTATCGCTCCGCGCTCGCCTCCCAAGGAAGCGGGGGAGGCCGCCGCCTAGCGGACGGCCACGGAAAGGGGAGGCCCCGCCCCTTCCCTGCCCCCTCCGCGGCCCGGCCCTCCAATCGCCGTCCTCCCTGCGCCGCTTGCGCCCGCCCTCCTTCCCTCCCTCTTCGGCTCTGGGACCGTCTC
>JANHZU010010719.1:133454-145877 GCA_032468055.1 Acrochordus granulatus | reverse complement strand
AAGCGCCGCGGGGGGCGGGACGCCTCGCGCCGAGACCCTCGCCCGCGACCCCGACTCGGGCTGTGTGCGCGGCTCCTCCGCCGGGCGCTCCGGCCGCAGAAGCGCGAGCCTTCCGCCCCCCGGCTGAGTCGCTCGACGGGAAAGCGGACGAGCGCCCCGAGGTACACGCGAGTCGGGCCCATGCCGACGTGCGCTCAGTCCCGCCTCCGCCGAGGGGTCTTCCGTGCTTTCCCCCGCACGCCCGGCCGGGGCAGAAGAGGAGGGTCTGCCCGGCGGAGCGACCAGAGGAGAGCGCTCGACTCTCGGCGGGCGAGGACCGGGTGCTCCAACGGGGTGCGAGAGCGCAATCGGTCCGAGAGCGGAGCCTCCGCCTGGGGCCCGACGGCCCTCCTCTCGCACGCCTCCGCCCACCCCGGGTGCAGATGTGCTGCGTCCGTTCCTGCGCGCGCGCGACTATATATAACCGAGCGGTTCCTCCGCGAAACCGCAGCCCGCCTCCGGTCCGGACGACCTTCCTCGCCTGCTCCGAATTCTGGGAGGGAAGCGGGCGGGAGCGAGCCGAGTCCGCCGACATGGGTAAGACGCCTCGGGAGCGCGCTCGCGGTTTTCGGCCGCAGCTTGATCAGGGGTCCTGCGGGGTCCGGCCTTTCTCACTTTGGAGCTCGGGAGCTGTGAGGACGGTTGCCTGCAACTCTTCTGCGAGTCGCAGTTGCCCCCGGTGCCATTTAGGGGTGAAGGGCTTGGCAGGAGGCGGTGTTTCGGGGAATCTGAGCTGAACGAGCTTCTGCGGATCAAGGAGCCAGTGGGGTTCCAGGCCTTCTGCCCTTTGAACAGCATTTCTCCCGTGGGGGCTTCGGCCCAGGCAAAGGAAGGCCCTAAAAATCCCAGTTGCCAGAAAATTCCCTCTTACGCAACAGGGCCCCACTAACCTGCCCGTTTGCTTCCGAAGATGCATATTTAGGATTCTGCTCTTGGCAACATCGAAGGAAATGCTTCGCTTTCATACTTAGTGGGATCCAGTTCTGCACAGCCCGACCCTCCTCCACTTCTCTATGCTCGGCAGCTCCCACTGTCCTCAATCAGCACTTCGGCGAAGCACAGGCAGCCCAGGGTGCATCTTAAGTGGTTTGTCTGGGTGTCCCTTTTTCATCTGAAGCTTAATTTCTCCACTTCTGACGCCTCGAACCCTCGGGAGCCCCCAGACACTCTTGTGCTAACAGGTCCTCTATCGCTTCAGCAACGGCTAAGCAATGCTAGGACACTGTCCCCAGGGGGGAAATGTGCACAACATGCCTCCCGATACTCTTTGCTGGGGTCAAACACCTCTGCAGGGTATGAGAGTCGGGGAAACTGGCCCAAAGAAAGCGCTCTGGAGAGCAGCAGCATCTCATGCAATTAGCCCTTCCCTCTTAAGAGGCCGCTTTTTCATGATAGGAAATGAACTGGAAGAAAAAAGTAGGAAACCACAAAATAATCAGAAATGAGACAGAAGTTTAGGGGCTCCTCCCAGTCCTTCCCCCCCCCGCGAAAACTATGAGTGAAGAACAGCAATTGGGCCATAAAAGCTCTTACAAGGAAACACCCAGCGAGATTGGCTTTTGAATAAATATGCCTAAGATTATACTGTTTATATAAGCCTTTAGTGAAGAGAAATGGGCACTCAAGTGGAAGATCGTAGGAGTATAAAGGTGAAAAAACGGATTTGTTTAAACTACCAATCCCCAGAGGAACAAGCAACCTCTGCTCCGCCACGCCACACCGTTGGCTAGGTGACCACTGTCAGTCTCTCTCAGCCCCAGCAACCTTGCGGGTTGTTGCAGTTTAGGCTGGAGAGAAATGGCCTCTGCTGCAGGTGTCCCTGCTCTGCCCAGCGATGGGCAGACTGGAATTCCAAAGAATCCAGCCGGTCAGCCTCTCGCTGCACGACAGAGCAGAAGGAAGGTGAGCCGATTCAGTTCACGGACCTGAACCCGAACGGGTCCAAGATACAAGAGGGAGGAAGGGCAGTCAGCAAATGGGCAAAGCACGCGATGGATGTACAGTCATGCATCAGAAAGTGATGCCTTCGGCTCCCACCCAACAAAATTCATCCTTTCCAGCCAAAGCCGAAATAAGCTACATTTGTTTGCCTCTCCTAGACAGAGTCATAACCGAAGGTTTTAAGATGGCATTTTTCCAACTCTGGTATCCACTCAAGTCAAATAAGCCAATTAATATGCTCATTTTATTGCGAGACGGACTCAGGAAAGCCGCTTTAACTCTGTTGTTTCCAGAGAATATGATCGTCAATGTCTAAGCTTTGATTAGGAACTCCATCCAATTTAAACCATAATTTACTAACAAATGACAGATTAAATTACAAAAATACAGTTGTCGGATGTAAAGTCTACAGCAAACCCTGATGCCAACTGTCTTCTGGTTACTTTAAAAGCATGGTGGCTAGGTTTATACAATGCATTAAGCTATGGCTTGTCTAATTCAGAGTTTGTGAAATAAACCTTAATTGACTGGATTTGCAGATGCTAAGCCAAAGCCCAATCAATCACATGCTATGTTAGCCTGATGAATTGTAGCTTCAACTGATAATGTCATGAGAATATCTCTGTTTGTGACTTCTCAATCCATCCACAATTGAAATATGGCTACCATAAAGCCATTTGATGCTCATAATTTTCTCTTTGTCTCTGGTTTAATATGTTAGCTATTAAATCAAACAGGCTGTATGGCAAACCACAGCTACATTGTTCGTTGCAACAGAACCAACAAGAACGGCGTAAAAGTCCTAACCTGCGGGGTTTTGCAAGAGGTGCCTGCCCACCCCTGACCTCATGGTGTGCAGAGAGAAAACGGACAATGCGAGATGAAGAAATCGGTGAGGGAAAGGTGTGGCAAAATCGTTCAGCCTCAAGACTGAGATAACAGGCAGTTTCTCCATTGGGTCAAAAATGATCAACTTCACAGGGCCATCGCAAGTAGAGGCTCGCTGGGAACTTAGGAGGTTGTCCAAAACACCCAGAAGGCATTGCATTGAGGAATGGACATCCTCAACTGTTTTGCAATGACCGTCTCGACGGTCTTTGGGACCAGTCCCACCACTTGCGTGACCAGAGCAGCAACTGGGCAGTTGCTCAAGAAGGCTTTGGAAACATTCCTCCCAGCTAGTGCCTGAAAATAAAATTTATGACCAGGAAGTGTTCAACGGCATGCAGCTGACCTCTAAAAACTGAAAACATCTGGTGCAAAATTTCTGACTCTAGAAAAGCCAAGTCCAGAGCCAGTCTTTCTTTCAGGAAGCACATGAGTCTGCACAAAACATTGCTCCTCCGTGCTGTTTCTCCTCCACTGATGCACAACTAGTGTTAAACACAGGAAAGGCACAAGGAGTCCCAACTACGCATCCTGGGCCAAACTGACCCACACTTCCCTATCCCAGCCCCACAGAAGGGCTGTCCTGGACTCCATCTTTACCTGTGGTAAAGGAGCAGATGCCGGTAAGAATCCGAACAGCCCAAAGACTTCTGCATCTCAGTGACTGGTAGACTATTCCTGAACCTGAAGGCTTCACTGGGAGGATTGACTTCAAGACATTGACTATGACTGCAGGAATGGAGATGTGCAGCATCCACAGCATTTCAGACTCACGAAGTCAAGCTCTAGTCATTGCATTTCATCAATAGGGCTCATACATTTGCCTCTGACTGTTGCAAATGTTGCAGCATTGCATTAACTGAACTGGTGTGATGCTTGGTCAGTAAAATGAATGATTTTATTGCAGTCGAGGTGGGGCAGGAAATCAAGATAACACAACAAAATGACTGCATGTTAACCTACCTATCACTGGGATGCTTGAATTTAGTACCGCCACTGGGATGTGCCCAGGGAAAACAAGTGCAGTCTTGCGTTTGACTCCTAATATTTTGGCCCTCTTAAATGCAAAAGTCAAACTGAGTCAGGGAGGCCTGGAGGAAACAAATTTCATTCTGCATCAAATCAAGGAAAGTTAGTATAAGCTATGCAAGCTTTAAAAAAAAAAGCGCACACCACTTTAATTGCTTCTTTTAGACACATGCCAGGCTTGGCTTGCCTGTTCATCCCTCTGAGGTCTCAGCAGCAGCTGGGAAGGATATCCTCAACATCGTGAGCACTGACAACTTTTTGTTTTAAAATCTAAGACTTGCAGGCAGCTGAACTCAGCCCTAGAATTCCCCTATTGGAAGCTACTGAGTAATGCATGGGAAAAATTACAAAGGAAGTGACATTCGGTACTTGAAGCACATACCGAGCTGATTTGGCTCCATTGCCATCCTCTGTATTTTTAACCTCCTTCTTGTCTGTTCTGAATTGCAGCAAAATGTGGAGAATGCGGCCCTGGGTACAAAACCCCACTGGATGCAATGAAAGGTGAGGGAATTATTGGATTATCGTTGCATATCCCAGATATCTGCCTTGCAGACAACCTGCCCCAACTGATCAGGTTGGAGAGGAAAGTCGACCACAGTAAGACTTGGTAAGAGCTAAGTGGCTCATAGCCATCCTGCTCTTGGTTGCTGCACCCAGAGACAACAATAAATTGGCCAGCACACCTTCCTTATTTTCTCCTTTGCAAATGAGGCAGCGTGTTCTTTTCCCTTCAGTAACTGACTTACCTTTGCTTTTCCAAAAGGGCCACGGGAAGAGATTGTCTACCTGCCTTGCATCTACCGAAACACCGGGATAAAAAAACCAGATTATTTGGCCACTGTGGACGTGGACCCCAACTCCAGAACTTACTGCCAAGTACGTTTCATTCAGTATCTAGGCTCAATCTTGAGTTCAGAGCTGGTTTATATGAACCGTAGCTCAATATCCTAATGTTGTCAAATGAGACCTCTTCCTTTGAGCAAAGTGATTTGATCAGGAGACGGGAGAATCTGCGATAGGACTTGATCTGTCCATACATATACATACACATATAGGAGGTTTCAATTTTTAATGCTTAAAGGGATACTTTTGATTCACTCTTCAGATGAGCTCCGGATCTCCTTTGCTTCAAAGGTTGCTTTCCTCTCCTTTTAAGCAGAAATACTTGTTTAAGGGAATCTTGGACACAGCACAAGCCCACCCTGGGTCTCTACATGACTCTCTTATCAAGCCTTAGAAAACAGGACTTTCAAGACCCAGTTCCACATTATCAGCAAAGTACCTCCAGACTAGTCTCATTCCTTGTATAGAATCTGAGAGTAAATAGTTTGCTTCTGTTCCTCGGTCCATCGGGAAACCTGAACCCAGCAGCTGCTTTTCTTTGCTGCCTAAAATTCCACTTGGAGAGCATCTTCTTTTAGATCAAATGCCATCCCTTCCTTCCTTCCTTCTTTCCACTGTCTCTGGATCAATCTGGTGGTTGCAGTCCCTACGGCTTTACGGTGGACAACTGGCCCACCAGCTGAACTTGAACACTTGTTCAGATTTCCTCCATGGACTTTCCCCGTTGACACTTTTCACTGTTAGCTTCAGTGAACCGCCAATATCTGAAATCTTGTGCTCCTGACCGGCACATTGTGCAAATTGTTTCATCGTCCCCCCGCTTTATATTTGGGGGGGATAACCCAAAGTTCTGCATTCCGAAAAAAGTTGACCAGTAGTCGTGGCCCGAAAGACCAGCCCCTCTCAAACGAATCGGAAACCAGCTGGCGTGCTTTGGGGCCAAAGCATGCAGTGCTGCAGAAGAAAAACGGCCACAAGGCGTTCGTTGCCCCCACTCCCCACAACATGTCCCAGTGTTAACACTCCAGTAAATCACAAGTTAAATCGCTCTGGGGGATTTAACTTCTAGATATGCTTCTGGGGGTAGCTGATCCAGTTCCAGTCTTGCTTCTCAGTCGAAGGGGAAGATTAAAACTCTCTGGGGGAGCAGGGAGAAAAATCAAGGGCCGGAGCGTAACTTTACTTTAAAGTAAGGCCAGAGATAGGCAAGACAACAAGCAAGCTTTAGAATTCAACCCTCTTCAGGCTACACCTTACGTGGGAAGGGGAAAGAGGAGGAGCAAATGATTGTTTGAACCACCAAATGATTGTTTGAACGAGTGGCAAATGGGGAGAAGTTGGCACAGGGATGGGTGGCTTCTTTTTGCTCTCCAAAGAAAAGCCTTTCAAAGATTTTCCGCAAAGCCCAGTTCAGGATGACAGAATGGGGGCTCCGCCCACTTCTCCAGGCAGGGAGCCCTCTGCGGACCGGCTCTTAGGGTCCCACACAGGCTCTGCCACCCCGCAGGTCATCCACCGCTTGCCGATGCCCAACGTGAACGATGAGCTGCACCACTCCGGCTGGAACGCCTGCAGCAGCTGCTTTGGGGACACCACCAAAAAGCGCAACCGCCTCATTCTTCCCAGCCTGATCTCGTCCCGGATTTATGTGATCGATACTGGCACCAGCCCACGAGCCCCCAGCATCCACAAGGTACACGCCAGGCCTTGCTGGCAGGGAGGGGCATTTGGGAACCCCCAGCTCCCCGAAAGGGGTCTGCAGAAACAGCTTGCTTCTCTTCCCTCTGCAAGCCGCTCTCTCATTTGGGACCGACACGTCTCTCCTCACGCTGGCGCCCGTCCACTGCTTGCGAGGTGGTGAGAGGCTGGGTATATCTGCTCGTGCTCCGTCTGTGCCTCAGCTCCGTGGCATCACCTGGCTGTTTCTTGTTCTGCAGGTGATCGAGCCCATCGATGTGTATTGGAAGTGCAATCTGGCAAATCCTCACACCACACACTGCCTGGGCAGTGGCGAAATCATGATTAGCACCATGGCTGACCCTTCCGGCAATGGAAAAGGTATTTTTTTTAGATTTTTTTTATCCTGCCTTTACTGTTTTTATAAATAACTCAAGGAGGCAAAAATACCTAATCTTCCTTCCTCCTCCTCTTTCCCTACAACCACCACCCTGTGAGGTGGGTTGGCCTGAAAGACAGGGATTGGCCCAAAGTCACCCAGCTGATTTTAACAGGCAGGACTAGAATTCACAGCCTCCTGGTTTCTAGGTCAGCACCTCCACCACTACACCAGACTGGCTCTCTTCTCTTTAAGGAACTGTTTGTGGGAGGTGATCTTAGCCAGATTAAGGATGAGAAGCTGAATTTTCTGCAGCAAAGACAGGCAATCCCTTTAGAAGTAAATAATTAAGCAAATTAATTAATTAGCAAGCAAATCTGGGGAATAGTATCCCTTTGCAAGAGTATTTGAGTGGGAGAATTGAGATGGAGATGTCCTACATCGTCTCAACTTTGTGTAATCTCAGAACCATGCACCCACCATTCAAATACAGAAATAATTTAACACAACATTGGATGCTTTGTGCTTTCTCCTCTCCTAAACCACCGGAAATCATGTCAAGATGTTTTTTTTCATTTTCAGGGGGTTTTGTGCTGCTGGATGGAGACACGTTTGAGGTGAAGGGCAACTGGGAAAAAGGCTCCAAGGTCCCCCCATTTGGCTATGATTTCTGGTACCAGCCCAGGCACAATGTCTTGATGAGTACTGAATGGGGAGTGCCCAAGTGCTTCGCATATGGGTTCAACCCGGCAGATTTGGAAAAAGGTGAGCATGGCTTGTTTTTTTTGCTGTCACTGCTTCCGAAAGGCCTCTTCCAGAAGTTCCACAGACTCCAGGTAACCTCAGATCAGAAGCCAACCAGGCTGTTGGGTCAGGGAAAACCTGGTTGGAAGCATCTTCCATGCTCTAGAACACAGATCCAGAACAAGGATCAGAGAAGACAAGAGGCAAAGTTAGGCAAGAGTCAAGATCTGAGGCCACAGCTGGAACCGAGACTGTGGGCAAGGCAGAATCTCTTCCCACCACGGGGTAATGAGATATATGAAGGAGCCTCGATAGAGCTTTGCAGGCAGGTTCCAGCCACAAGGCAGCCAGGAGTTTCAGGAGGAGGAGAAGTCAAGTTTTCAATGAGCTGGACTAAGTCATTAGTGGTTCGGTTTGGTTGTGACGTCCAGTTCACATTTGTGTAAGATCTAAGAGGAAAGTCAGCAACATTTTGTGTGTGAGCACATACATGCACTTGTGAAATAACCAGACAGGCAAGTTTCTGAATGTGGCTAAAACACATATTATCTACCAAGAATAAGCGGGGAAAGAAAACTTACGACTCACCAAACCCCACCACCTCTCCTTTTTCAAAATATTCCTCTCTTCTCTCACACCCACTTCTGAAGGCTGCTACGGCGGAAACATCAACGTGTGGGACTGGACCACTCATGAATTCATCCAGACAATCGATGTGGGGA
The DNA here is from genome assembly GCA_032468055.1 of Acrochordus granulatus. Taxonomy (NCBI): domain Eukaryota; kingdom Metazoa; phylum Chordata; class Lepidosauria; order Squamata; family Acrochordidae; genus Acrochordus; species Acrochordus granulatus. Next base: position 137,612 of record JANHZU010010719.1, on the reverse strand, counting down.
AAAACTCCATTCCGCTGGAAATCCGATTTCTCCATAACCCAGATGCTGCCGAGGGGTACATTGGCTGCGCTCTCAGCAGTGCCATTCACCGTTTCTACAAGACCACGGTAAAAAAAAGGGCATGATTAAGGTTGAACGGAGGAAAGAACAATCTCAAGGAAAGGCCCACACTCCAGGGTCTTGGGGAGAGTGGTGGGCTTCACTCACCAGAATTTTTAGGGTCCTGAGAATCACAGAGGAGAGGCTTCCAAGCAGGCAAGGCAGGATTTTCCCCATTTTTCTTTGCACTTCAGAATGCAGTAAGGCGACTTCAAAATGCTGTCTGGATAACATCTTAGAATCAAACTTGACTTCCTGGAGACTTCCTTCCATGTGTAACATTAAAGGAATCCCATGCCTTCTTCCAGAATATTTTTTTAATTTCTCCATTTAGCCTCCAGGCCTTAGGATTTTGGGATGGCGTCCCATCCAAGTACTCAATGGGTCTGACTCTAATGAGGTCATCCAAGGTCAACTTGGTGCCACAACATCTCATCATCAGAGGGAGGGGTTCCTGAGGCACAGGTTGCCAAGTTGTGCCGCATGGCCACAAATTCACCCCTTCCAGTCTTCCTTGCATCTGCAGAGGGTGATTCGTAAATAATCAGTTGTGAGGTCTGATGAGTAAATAATTGAATGTCTCTGACCTGCCCCTTTGACCTACCCTCAAACAGAACCCCTAAGCTGACCTGAAGGCAGAAGTGAAAGGTTGCTGCAGATTGGACTATACCATGGATATGGATAGAATTGTGCCACACTTGTTTAAACTGCTGCTGCCAAGAGTAACTCCTCCTCTTTTGGCTGTTTTTTCCTTCAGGAAGGAACTTGGGTAGCAGAGAAGGTGATCCAAATCCCCAGTAAGAAGGTCGAAGGATGGCTCCTGCCAGAAATGCCAGGCTAGTCCAACAAGTTTATCATTTTTATAAACTATCCGGGTGGCATTCCATTGTCACCTGCACTTCAAAGGACCACCATCTTGTTTCCACTCTGCTCCAAAAATTCAAACAACTCCTCTAGCTAAATGCAAACGTTCAGCATCTCATTTCTCAGCCAAGAGAGAGGTTCTTGAATTTACCCATTTAATAGGTCTTTAATTTACTCATGTAATAGTTCATTATAGGATTCAGAGGATGCTGTGAACTTAGCAAGATTCCATAGTCATTACATGGGAGGGGAGGAGATTCTGCAGTGGCAGCCACAGAAGAAATACTAACTAGTTGTGTAAAGGGTGCCATAAAGTCACAACAGGGACGTTGCTGTTGTATCCTTGCAAATCTGCCCCTGGCCCCACTAGGAACTTTGGGACAAAGTTGGCTCCTCCACCACGCTCACCGTCTTCCTTTAACACACTGCTGTCCTGTAGGCCTCATCACCGATATCCTGATCTCCCTCGATGACCGCTTCCTGTATTTCAGTAACTGGCTCCACGGAGATGTCCGCCAGTATGACATTTCCAACCGTCAGAAGCCCAGGCTGGTGGGGCAGGTAAACACCGGGTGGGGAGGGGCATCGCTGCTGGGAGCCGATCCTGCAGGAAACGTAGGACAAACTCGCCCAGCGGCGTCTTTCTCTTTCTTGCAGGTGTTTCTTGGTGGCAGCATGGTCAAAGGGGGGCCCGTCAAAGTGACTGAAGACCCAGAGTTGGACTGCCAGCCGGATCCATTCGTCATCAAGGTGGCTCACGAGGCCGGACACTTTCCCAACCCCCGGTTTATTTTTACCATTTTCCTTTGTTGGGTCACCTTCTTAACTGTCTTCCAGAAAATCTCTGTCTCCTTCCGTTTCACGTGTGCTGTTCGGCAAGGGACATTCGCCTTCCAAGGCCATACAGTCCCGCTCCTTCGGGGTGCCTCTTTGCACGGCTGATCCTGTTATGAGCAGCTGCCCTGTTTGTGCAGTGGGGCTTCCTCAGGCAAAATCTGTCAGTGCACTGAGCTTCCCTGAGCATCTAACTCCACAAACTTCTTGATCAACAGCAAAGACATATAACATTTCTTCTGCCCATGAGCTGGCCAATCCTGAATTCAGGGATCACGCGAGAGAAGGAAGAGAGTCCAAAATAAATCTCGAAGCATTTGCTACATATCCCTAATCGTTCTTCCCCATCCACTTCAAAGGCCTCTGCTGGTAGACGTCCAAGTCACCTTTGCTTCCCAGAATAACTACCTGGAAAGCTTTAACATGTGGTCGCATAAGGAGATCCTATAATCCTGTTTCTTACCTCTTCCCAAGTATGTGTTGGCTAGAAACTCCCTTCTCATTCTGTGACAGTATCCGATTTATCCGATTCCCCTGGCAGGCAAGCTACACACATCTTGTGGCAGTGAATTAACGGTGAATGTGAAGACAGAGTCCTCCATCTGCCTCTTGCTCAGTAGGGTGAATGAGACAGAGGGCCAAGCAGTTCCTTACCCTTTGGAGTTCAAAAAGAACCTTCATCGCCTCCCGCACAAGTCATTCCAAGTTAGGTCACACCAATTTTCTCGTCCTCTGCAGGGCAAGAGAGTTCAAGGTGCACCGCAGATGATCCAGTTAAGCCTGGACGGGAAACGGCTCTATGTCAGTACCTCTCTCTACAGCGGGTGGGACAAGCAGTTCTACCCAGACATGGTCAAGTAAGATGCTTTTCCTTCCCTTGGACTTCTTCCTTGGCTTATTCAAAGCAAAACAAGGTTTTGGGACAGGTTCCTCGGAGGATCTGCAGGCAGAAAGGAACATGGAAGTTACGTGCTGCAACTTTCAAAGCTTGCGAGAATGGCTAGGCCCAATTCGCCGTTAACACAAAATTTAAAGTTAAAACTTTAAATCGAGGTGAAAGGCATTTCCTGCTTCAGCCTGGGGAGCCGCGTTTGCATATCTGCCGTGTAGACTTTTAGAGACGAGAACGTGCCAATTTTCAGTAATTGCAGTTGTCACAAAAACACATGGTGAAATTCTGTTTGATCCTCTTTTTTTCAGGGAAGGCTCCGTCATGTTACAAATCGATGTGGACACCAAGAAAGGCGGCTTAAAAGTGAACGAGAAGTTTTTGGTTGATTTCGGGAAAGAGCCGGACGGCCCAGCACTGGCCCACGAGATCCGTTATCCGGGCGGCGACACCACCTCCGATATCTGGATCTAACCGTCCCCCAGTTGTGAGTGCATCAGGGCACCGCAACTGTGGATCTTTCCGCTAACTACAGCCGTTTCAACCGACGCGAGGAACCCTTGCGCCAGACTGAGCCTGTGACCCCTCCCGCTGCTTGGCACACCTGATCTCGCACTCCTGCTCTGAGCACTGGTAAATCAACCCACCAACCAAGAGCTGCAGCGTCCCTTTAACACACCCTCTCCGCAGACAGGGCCCAACATGCGAATAGGCAGCATACGTCGTGCCAACAGGAAAGCCCTCCTCGGGACACGCCTTGTCTTGCCTGCTTCTGCGCGCAGTTTCCTCCCGACGTGGACGTGTCCTCTTGTGCCACAAGGGGTCACACGCAGGCTGCATCTGAGCACAGCACCAGCCTTCACCGGGACACTGACCAAGGAACTTAATGCATTCCCAGTTTGCCCCCACTTTAACCTGGAACTGCCCATTTTTACTAAAAAGTTCTGGGAGGAAATGTTTTAAGCAATGACTGATCCTGCAGCTTTTTCAGGGGGAGGCACAGGAGCGTAAAATCCCCGTTTTTCTCTTTTTTAAGAATCCTGTACCCAAAACATCCCTTGAGATGCTGCAGGAGGAGAAAAGCAAATGATCTGATCACTTGTGTACAGGTAGTCCTCAATTAACCACCGCAATTGGGACCAGACTTTTCATTGCCAAGCAAGGTAGTTCAGTGAGTCACACCTGATTTCACCACCTTTTTTGCCATGGCTGTTAACTGAATCTTGTAGTTGTTAAGCAAATCTGGCTTCCCCCATCGACTTTGCTTGTTGGAAGCAGGCTGGAAAGGTTGCAAATGGTTATCCTGTGACCATAGGATGCTGCAACGTAAAGACATGCTGGGTACCAAGCACTGAATTTTGATCACATGACTGTGGGGATGCTGTGATGCTCGCAAGCATGAGAACTGGTTGTCGGTAATTCTTTTCAGTGCCAATGTAACTTCGAATGATCACTAAACAAATGGTTATAAG
>JANHZU010010719.1:109650-124339 GCA_032468055.1 Acrochordus granulatus | reverse complement strand
AGTCCAGATGCCTGTTTTTTAAACTTTGTTGCGATGCAATTACCCTGGACGAGTGAGAGTCTTCACAGACATAGCATCATTTGCCTGCTCTAGATTTTTGGGGAGCAGGAGGGGGATACAGACTCAAATCCCGTCCCTCAGTCTCTGCATTAAATAAGCCAATCCAAACTCCTTATGGGGGAGGAAAAGCCCTGAGAACCAGGCAGGGGAATCACCAAGTTGTTCCCCCCAGGAGATACTGGGGGCATTCCCCACCTATGGTCTCTGCCTAGAAAGATCAATGGCAATTCCCATGCGCTGCACTTCGAGACCTCCCTAGCAGGCCAGCTGCCCAGCAGAGCCTAAAGGTGCTTTTGGTCTCTGCTTTTCCCACCTCTCCAGAAAGGCTCTTCCTGATTCACATCTGATTTCAGGCTGGCCTGACCAGCTGGGTTTCCCTCCAGCTGAAACCTGGCCCTCTCTGGCTTCTCCAAAGAATGGAGCCTGTTTCCTCATTTTGCACCAAAAAGGGAAAAAGCCAGCCATGGAAGAAGTGAGCCCTGCCAAAAGGAAGTGGGTTTTGGACAAAGGCTGACTCTTGAGCGAGGCCTCCCATAAAATCAGATTTTATGCATTTGCTTACGCTGGCTGCGCTCACATGTTTTAAAAAGTATGTACCAATAATGGAAGAAGGAAATTCTCCTGTTCCGTGTTATTGCTGTATGGTAGCAATTCCAAAGCTGATCGTAAGGCTTCAGATCTTCGGGCCATCCTTTGAATCAGGACTCGGCCACAGCGTCGCATCTGCCATGAGCATGCACGAAGCACATTCTGCAACTGAGCAACAAGCATCACCTGCTGCCCTCAGAAGATGGGGTGGCTGAAGCAGCCAGTGGCACCAACACAAAGTCCTCTAAAAATGTAAAGGATTCCAAGCGCGGGCGTGTGTAGATGCAAGAAGTTGCAGAGGAAGGAAAAGCTGCATGCTGAGAATTTGTCAATTTCTACCTGTCTCTGCTCAAGGTGAAATTACCGCAACAAGGGAAGTCCCCCAGAGAATGCACTGTGGCAGCCAAGCTCAGGAACCCTGGACCCCGAGCATCCTCTCCGATGCCCAGAATCCGTTTCTGCCAAGTGCAGGCAGGACGCGGAGACCGCCTTTCGTCGCTTGGTCTTGGCCCTCCTTGCGCGAACGGTCCAACGCTTCCCGCTACGAGGAGCTTCGTCGCGGTGAGAAACGCAGGAGCGGGGAAGGGGCGCAGTGTTCAGGCCCAGCCCAAGCGCCGGGAACGACTCCCTCAGCCAGCCGAGCTTCCTCGGCCTCGTGGTCCTGACTCAGAGCAAGCCCCAGTCTCTCTCTGCGGAAAAATCCGAAGGGAGAGGACCTCCTTCGCGCGGCCGGCCGCGTCACTGTTTCTGCCCAGCAACAGGGCCGGATGCAGCAAAAGCATCTCGCGGGAAACCCGCATCTCGGCCACGACGACTTCCTCAGCGTCGCCACGGAGCATTTCGGTTGCGTTGCAATGCCGTGGAGGTGCCTGGAGTCCCAGCCTCGAACAAAGCCAGATGGACGGAGATGCTCTGGCAGCGGCAGAAGCGGCTGGAACCAGGAAGAGCCGTCAGAAAGAGGAAGCGCTCAGGACGGCCTCTTTAAGGCTACTTCGACTGTGTGGGGTTTGGCCTCTGACCCCAATTCTGGAGGCCCAGGGCCCACCCTTTTCGAGGAGCCACCTTGCGGCTCTCTGCTCTCTGTGCAAGCAGGAACCTGATTCGTTGGTGCACGGCATCAAGTCCTGGCTGAACTGGGGTTTGTAGAATAAGTCACCACGGGCTGGGTTGCCAGCAAACGTCGAACAGCATTTGCCCAGGATTTCCCACAATTTCCACTGTAAAGACGAAAAAGTTTATCCTGGGCTGCGTCTCAGTTGCAGCCTTTGATCGACGGCTTAACTGGATGCAAGTTTGGTCTGGACCCTCAAGGACAAATCATCCACTCTTTGGACACAGTTTGCCCAAGTAGGCTGCTTTGTTGGCTCCCTTGTAGCCCTGGCTGGGCATTCTGGGGATGAGAGTTGCAGAAGTGATCTGAGCCACTTCTCTACATACACCTGGCTGAACTGACTGCTTTCAAAGCATCTGGGATGGTGAATTGCTAGGAAAAATTACCACTGGCTCAATGCCCAGGGAGGACCATCCAGGCATGCACTCTCAGTTTAAATCGAGGTTTGTTTTGGTTAACACCATGGCTTGAAACAGAACTACCACAAGAACAAACAGGAATCCCAAAATTGTCTCGTGTTTTTGAAAAGGAGTTTCCTTGCATTGCCAACAGCAACCCCAAATATTTATGCATGGAGGAAACAGACCGTTCTTAACAAATCATTCTCATTGCTCAAAGAGCAGGTGATGTTTGCATCAGCTAAAGCATGACACTTTAACCCTCCACAAACCTTTGGATAGTTAGGAGGGAGGAAGGAAGGAAGGGGGGAGAGGGGAAGATTTAAGGAAGAAACAAAAAAAACCAAGAAAGCTTACGATGAGGAGATTTGGATTGAGAATGGTTATTTCAATTTTCCACCCAACTTTTCTGGCTATAGAAAGAGAAACTACATGAAAGCAGAGCCTTGTGAGATCAGACGGAGAGGCAGTGTGAGCACAAGCAGCTTACCATGGTTCACTCAACCACGGTTGGCTCAATTAACCCTATTTTGCAGATGTCTCGTAATCAGAGCTGCAAATCACATGGGCTAGGTCTGTGCAACAAACCAGGCTCAAACGAAGTCATGTTGGGTGGTATCTACAAATACATTCACATAAGAAGCACCCTGTGGAGTCAGCAATGCAAGAGAAGACACAAGTGGCACGGAATAAAACAAAATCAGTTTCAAAAGAGTCGTTGTTCGGCATTGTGTGTCTCAGACCATTCTGGCAGAGGATCTTTGTCCTATTTTAAACGTTCCTTTTGTTGGGAGAGGGAGCAAAGTACATCACACACAACCACACCAACGGTATTGGATGCATTACTGCTCTATAAACTTCACAAAGTTTGGAGAAGAGGAAATGAGGCAGAGAACAAACACATTTTAAAAGAAGAGTCCTTGCAGAGAGCAAATAAATCCTCCCACCCCCAGGGGAAAAAAGGATCCTGAGCTGGGAAGAGGACATTCAACTCTTGCAGAAACCTGCCTGATGCCCCTCTCTGAATCGACCTCACGTAGGCAGCGCTGTGTGGGAGGGAGACCCAAAGGTTGCATTCCAGCCGTCACGCGGCGATAGGTGGGGGTTCCCTCCGCCTACGTGCAGCGTCGCCAGGGTGGGCTGAGCATGTTAGGCTGCAGTGAGGAGGTGCACATGTTACGCCTTTGCCCAGCCTGTGCCAAGAACCCAAGTTGGTTGCAACTAGCTCAGTAAAGCACAGCTTTCGCTGCAACTCAAGGTTTTATTTTTGCACAATACCTGAATTATACTCCTGTTCCATTAGCAGCTTTGTAGGCAAGACCAAGAAGCTGAAAACAGACCCTAGGAGAAGCCGGCACAAACCACTTGTGCACTGGTTTGATTATCCCTGGGAAGTGAGTCCTATTTTGAGGGCATCTTTTTGCCTTTGAACTTTCATGGCCCGGAGTCGGGCTAGACCCCTAAACTGCATCTCTCAGGTTACCACAGAAAAAAGTGACCTGTGGAGAGGGTTGGATTAGATCAGTGATTTTTTCAAACTTGGTGACTTAAAGATGACCTTTGTGATCCCTTGTAAATCCACGATGTTATGATTCTATAATCATAACTACGGTGGTGGTGGGAAGAGGGAAGCAAATGTATTTGAAAATATCTGGGTTGAGAGATGGACTGCGCAGATGTGCCGAGATAGGAGACAATATTTCTTTTAATCACATTATCACTTGCAAGGATTTTTTGTCCTATTTTGATTTACCGTATGTGTACAGACACACACACTTGTTCCCTGTCTGGGAAAGTGTAAGCCAGAATCATCTTTCAGAAGATAATTGTTTTTATAAGGAGGAAGCACCCAACAGATGCTGTCCAGGTGCCAAAACCAGAAGCACCAGCTGCCAGAGATACAGCCAGCTGTGGGCAAAGGACAGGGCTGCTGGAGAACAGATGGGAGGGAAGCGCAAGAGCGCTGGCTTGGCTCTTAGACCCATCACTGAAACCTGGTTTCACTATCTCGCCTTTCTGAGAAACCTGGCTCTTGGGTCTCGAAAAATCACCTGCTTTGCTCCTCTCTCCAGAGCATCTGCTTCAGCTCAGCTTTGTCATATAGGGAGAAAAAGTGGGGCTGGAGAGGAAACCCACTCGAAACCGAAAAGAATCTCCTCTCGCAGCAGGAAATGCCAACAAGTTTGGAAGCCCTTGAAGCTTTGCATTCACAGGACAAACTGAGTCACAGGAAAAGAAGGTGTGAAAAACTCATTTGTTCCCCTCTGCGTAATGGAAGTTGCACCCCTGCTGACTCAGGCTCATTTTTAGTGTGGGGCAGAACTATTGCTCTGTATATAATCTGCAGCCATGCCCTCTTTTATGTTAACAAAAATGCACTTTGGAGCATTAAACTCGGCCGTTGGTAAGGAACGATGGCACTCCAGGATGTTGCCATCTTGAGCCACTTGTGAGTGTCCTACAGCGCCACAGTGACCACAATCTGTCTGGATCCATTGATATGAGTCCTTGTGGGCTACAAGCAAGACTTCCTTGCTGTGGGCCTTTCCTCGCTTCCTCGTGGCCTTGTTTGTCTGGCTGATAAGCTTTGCGAAGAGAGTTCCCTGAAATGAAACTTCACTTGGTCGTCTTCCCACGTGCCTCCAAACTTCTAGGAAAAAGATATTCTTCTAATTCATCTAAATTCAAGGAAATGTTTCAATATGCACCCTAGAGGTTCATCCTCTGTCCAGCTTTGGAAGGAATGTGCTCTCCATAAAAAAATCTACTGGATACGAAGATCGTGGATACCATCTCCTTTTTTGGATCACTCAATTTTAGAAAACAAGTTTGATCCCAACAAGGTTACTTCTCTATCAGGATGATCTATTCTGTACTGTCTCTAGCACACTTGGGGGATTTCATAAATTACTGCCTGCCTGACACATTGTCATTATAATTATTATTTTGCAACCTCATACCACGGAGATATGAAAAGATGAGAAAAAAACCCTCGTTTTTAAGTCTGCTTTCAGTTGGTTAGGTCTCATCTTGGAGATGATTAAACCATCACAGTTACCAGCCATAGATCCTACCTTTTAACCAGTCATGCCCAATTAAGTTTCCTTAAATTTCACCAAGCTGTCTTAAAGAGGTCTAAACCAGGACTCAGCCCGCCATAAACAAGCTGCAGTGAATTAAAGGGGATTTAATGTACAACTGTGGAATGACTTGCTTTTTAAACACACAACAGTCCCACCCTCATGCTTTGGTCTTTCATTCTGCAGAATTATGTAAATAATGCTATCAGAAGTATCAGCAGACTTCATGGCCTGACCTATATGTTTTTCAGCCTCCAATTTAAAAAAAAAAGATGTTAAAGCAGAATAGAAAATATCCAAACAGAAGACTCCCTGGTTCAGCACAGACCTCATCCCCAAATAATTGCACGTGCAATTTGCATTCTCAGATTAGGAACAATCAGTTTGCCTAAGGAAGAAAGATCTTTCTGTGTGGGAAGGAGTGCTAAAATAACGAGAATAAAGTTTTATTTCTCTCACAGAAGATAAGCGATTCAAACCTTGGCATTTTTTCCAAGATACATTAGAGGGACCTAGAGAGAACAGTTTCAGTTCTCAGAAAACTTCAGATATTGTCACATACCAAATCTGATTACAAAGGCAATAAAGTGGACTCGCCCCATGGCACTTTGCACCTTGATGATGGGCAACTGCGAAAAGTTTAATGTAATTATTACATTAAATTGGGACTTTCAGGGACAAGGTCACAGTTTCCCACTGCAGCTGATAAAGGTGTTTGATGGCTATTTTGCGGTGGACACGCAGCCAACTATGGCTCAAATACAGTTTAAGCAGAACAGACAGTTTTGAACTCTTGCAAGCCCTCAAACCTTTCATGGGATTTCTTGGCTGAAGGAAAGATTTGGTGGCAAGAAAAAATCCCAGTTAAAAAAAAGTGGGTTGCTTTAAGGAGCTTCTTAAAACAGATCTGCAGATTTTCTAGAAGAGATTTAAAAAGGGAGCATATCAGGTCTGGCTGTGTTAAAGGAAGATAGTTAATTGGGCAGGTCTCATCATTGGGAAATAAAGCTCCAAGAAAGAAAACAGCCAACATACTTTTTTCCAACCTCCCAACAAATCTGTTAATTATACACACACACACAAACAGGATTTCTTCCCCACCCTGGAAAGCTGCTTCTCTTTTCAGACCCAGGAAGGTTTGAAGAATGAATTCATGACTGCAGAATGCTGTCTGCCCAGAGACTCTTTTGGAAACCTTAAAAGGCTCATCTGTTTTTTTCTGCGATTTTTTTTAAGATATGATGGTTACCCAGTTAATTCTTATTTCCAAGGATGCAAGGACAGTTGGATGCCCTACTTTTATCCCATTTGGAAAAAAGCTCCAGAGCCCCACTGGGGCTTATCACTTCCTAGAGGGGAACCAGCTTCCCCCATAGCACATTTGCTGTGGATTCTGGCAACATTCAACCAATAATTAGATACAAATAGAGAAATTCCCCAGTTAAAATTCAGCCCAGAAGAGATGCTAGAAGATCAGCAAAACTTCTACAAAGTCATGGCAGATCTCCTTTTGGCCATCTGAAACTTTGGGGTGCCTCACCCCACGTTTTTGTGACTCAGGGTATTAGGGGAGCCCTTAATGGTCAGCCAGGATTTGTGACTTAGCATGTTTTGTAAGTCGCATTTGTGAAGCTGAGGAAGTAGACTGTCGGGTGCAAACATATGCAGCTCCTTTTAAAGAAAACAGAAGGTAGAACTTGCAAGGAAACCATCATGAATTGAAACAGCTTCTTCTTAATGACTTTCCTTGTTCTTTTAGAGGAACCTGAAGAGTAGAAAAGTTTCATTATTTTATAATGGAGTCTGCTGGGCCTCGGAGCATGTAGCTTCTAGCTTGGGCCATTCCAACCCCAAGTTCCCCTAACAGCTGGCTGATACCGTTCTAGGTTCTGCTTTCAACTTCTGCTATTGCAAAGACAGCTGACAGCCGAGCAGGAAGACATTTTAAGTGAAAAGCAGGCCATCTCCAATCCTTAGGAAAAACAATCCTGAATCAAAGTTAAAAGTTACAGGCTAGGGAGGGAGGCAGATGTAGGAATAATGAACCCCACATGGAAAGACTAACCTAGACTCACCGCTCAAGGGCGAAAAGACTCTAGCAGGGAGGTTTCCGTCTCTTTCGGCAGCTGTCCTGAAGGACTGGCTGAACACCCCCCTCCCTTCGCTGGGATAAAAGCTTCCCTTTCATTTATTTATTTGCAAGGCCTCTTATTACAGGAAAAGTCACCGCCGATGACTTCACCAGACAAGAATGGCGTTAAACATTTGCCCAGCTTTATTTTTCTCCTCTAGGAACAGAAAGTACAAAGCAGCTGCGCTAAGTCGCCATGAAAGAGAGACGGGGCCCTTTATGAATTGTCTCGATCCTGGATCAGGGAGGGAAAAGGCAGCCTGAGCCTCGGACAGAGAGGCTGTGCCAGCCATCTGCTCGGTTTTAGGCCCACACGGCAACCCGAGCACTTAAAGGGCCACGGGGCAAGGATGGTTGGCTTCACAGCTTTCATTCTTAAAAACTGGTTCTCTAGATTTATTATGACTTTCCTAGCGCACTTCTAAAAATAAACAATATTGCTGAAAGTTTGGGGACAAGAGCCAATTAAATCTAAAATGCCACTCATATTTTCCCATAGATTTTCATAGTCAGAGGTACCAGCCTCTACGTCATATATTTTCTCCATTAAACTAAAAAAAAAAATGGAATTAATGAAGAAAAATATTTGGCTTCACTAATCTCTATACTTGACCTGTGTTAGAAAATCCAGACAAGGTCTGGGTATTTAAGTAGCGGGCTAATTAGTGTGAAAACCCAAAGTTCAATTTAATTAAATAGTACGAAGAGGAAGTAATGAACCTGTGAAGGTAACGATGCTTAATTACACTAAAGAAGAGCTTCATTTTCAGAGATTAACAAGGATGGGTATTCTAACAGAAAAGCAGCACTAGAAATTCCAGGAACCTGTTTATGTAATAAGAGAATATTGTTAATGACCCTCTTTGTTAACCCACCAGAGACCTTTTTGATAATCAACTGCCCTTGCTTTTTCCAAGCGTGTTCACCAGTGACTCCTTCCTTTGACCTAATTATTTAAGCTTTAGCCTCATTAGTACTTTGGGTTTTACTGTACTTCAGCTAGTTCTGAAATATTTTTCCAGCCCTAAAATCCAAAGGCATAAATTCTTATGTTTGGCTTTTCTGTCACTGGGTTTTTTTCTTTTCATTTACACTTTGAGAGCCCTCTTCTCCAGTGAATTGGGTATGTGAGATATGAATAGCACAAAGGGGAAATGTTGTCTGTAATTTACTGCTGAAGTTCCTTAATTTGGTTTGCTTCTACTCATGAGGGTAAACACCCTGCCCACTTCACATCAGTCAAATCTTTCCAACCTGTAGCAAGCAAAATTTATTTTATCCATGGCAAAAGCTGAACTAAGGATGAATCCCACCTGCATCCTTTCACTGAATGACATTCTGTAAAAAAAATTAAGTATGACCTTTGCTAGGGAAAGCTGCAGCATCATAACCAACAGTGATTTCCAACACATCCATCTATGTATTGCAAAACTGAGAAATTTATAAATATCAGAGCAGAGGAAAAGGCACAAGTCTGTCAGTTACATCAAGGAATAATAATAGCTGGGAAAAATAGTTCAAAGACCTCAATGGATTAAGAATCTAACAATACACGAACCTTTTGTGGTTAATTCCCAAAAGAACATTTCCAGTATTCACAGAAATAAATGCCTCTTCTTAATCAAAACATGACATGGGGAGAGCCTCCAATTTTATAATGTTGACAAGATTAACAGTTAGGGGTTAAATTAATTTAATTGGGATGAACATTCAAGCATATATATTAAGTACTTCACTGCTAGATTGCAAAACAAAGAATGATTCTGCTGATAGGAATGTGAACAGCTTGGGAATAAGAAGTTACTGGCAAAGGTAGTTGGCTTTAGCCCATGTCTTCAGAATAAACATCTCTCTAGCCTTTGCTAAATGCAACTGTTCCCTTCCTTCCTTCTTAAAGCAAAAAGAGAAGTTAACCAAATACTTTTGCAGCCAAGAGGATCTGTGATGAAAACAAAAGACACAAGGGTTGTGCCTTGTTCTTCTCATCTACCAAGAAGTCAAAAGGTACCAGGCTCAGGGAAATTATTAAATATTAAAATAGAAAATGCCAATGTTTGGATTCTCAGGAAATAGATTCACAACCACCAGAGCTTGAGTACAATTATGTCAAACAGGACAGAGGAAAAGGACAGGCCAAAGCAACCAAAATCTCCCCTCCCACTTGAAATCTATTTGCTGCTCGTGTGAAAATAGGGAACCTCAGACACCGCCTGTTTAGCCGACTCAGAAAACCACTTCTGACAGTCACAAAGCGCACCATTCTTCATAAAGAGAACTCTGTAAAAGTGCCACTTTGCATATTTCCAAGGAAATGTTTTGCATATTCGGGCAGAAAACCCCATGCAAGACCGTGCAATAGGCTAGTTCTGTTAAGCCCTATGCAAATACTTCCATATCCTTCTCTCAAATTTTCCTTCACAACCATCACCCTTTCGGCTCCTAGGCAGACAGAAGTTTGTTTAGTCTGCATGAAATGTTTCCTTTTGTAGCACACGAGTTGTAATACCTTCATAACAATCTCGACACACACAGAACTGCTATTTGGAAAAATAATGCCCTGACTTAGAAGTACAAGTGACAGAATTAGGCAGCCCCAGGGCCAAACCCAGAATACAGATCACCCTAAGTAAGGCTAGTCCAATTCCTGAAGCTAGCTAGCTCTACCCTCAAGAGAGAAAACTTGGGTCAGTGTGAGTCATCCCTGGCGTTCCACAAGGCACTCCGGCCTCCACGTCAAAAGCCAGCCTAGCCCAGACTTTCTAGCCATGTTTACCCAAGAACCGCACGGCAACAAGGTAAAAGGAAAAAGTGATTATCATTCTGTCACCAGATGAAAATACACATTTCAGGTTTCTCCATCAACAGAAGGCCCTCACAGTGCAAAAATCAGTGAATGGTTTTATTAGACAGTTTAGGTAAACAAGCAAGCACCATGCCAAGAGTCCGACCTCTACCATTGATCTAGATTGATGCACAGTGAAAACTAAAAGCAATTTAGACTGCAAATTAAAACTCCTATTAAATGAAGCCATTCTCCTCAACAAGCAAAATTCAAGGAAATTCAGCTAATGAACTGTTGCATCCTCAAGGATTTAGATCAGGGAAAGGCAATGAGGTACCCTCCAGATTTGTCCAGGCCAACAACACCTGGAGGGTGCCCAGAAGGCCTGCCCACAAATTACTGTACTGCAGCATCTCATTCACTGGAGTTAGTTTTTTTTTCTTTCTTACAGTTAAATGACATTCATGTGCAAGTTTAGCTCTTAAAAAAATCTTTAAAGAAACTTGAGAATCAAAAATAAAGCAGGGTGATTGAAAACCCCAAAACTTCAAAAGGCTCCTTGCTTCCCAAGAAAGGGAAAAGATTTCAAAAAGGGGGTTTTCAAAATACCTTGCTATTTCAGCTGGTAATTACAGTCACATCTATAACCTTGTTAACTTGGATACAAAGGTTTTTCTGAAATGCCCAGTATATGTAGGTGGGGAAAAAGAAGAAAGAGTCACCAAATCCAGACTGAATCATATTAAAAACTCTTTGCAATCTTTCTCAAAGATTAAGCTCTCCAAGAGTGTACACACTGTATAGTTTTCAAACAGGTGTTTACATCAGTTCCAAAGGACTTCATACATGTTTGCAAACTCAGCTCCGCTGCACAGAGCAGCTTTAGGTGATCCAAGGGGCTAATGGCAGTGTAATGCTGTCAAAGGGAGGGCAGTAGAAAGAAAAGTGAAAGAACAACACAGTCAGCCCTTGAGAGAATACAATGAGTTGGTGAGAGTGTGAAGGACACCATGCCTTTTCCCTCAATGGTAGACACACTGCCTGCATCCACCAACACTTAAAGGCATTCCCAAAGATCTGGAAGTCTTTAAGAGGACACTGGACCAAACCTCTTGTATGTCAGACCTAACGCTATTCTTCAGAAGATGGTAGTTCAGGCATGTTCATCACCCTGCGCAAACATGTCACTACTCAGTGCATCGCGCCACACCACAGTCCAGGACCAAGAGCACAGACTGCACAGGGCTTCAGTCCTCTTGTGGAAGCAGAGTGCATGGTTCTTCCCTTGGAAACCTACTTCCACTTGTAAGACATCCTTGTTGGGTGACCTTCTATCATGGACAGTTCATAGCAGTCCTTCCTGGGAATTTCCAGATGTTTCTCATCCACAGAGGAGAACAGCTCAGTTTTCTTTTCACAGCAGGAACAGAGAAGTCCAAGTTGCTCCCCTTTGGAGAGCACTCTTGGGCTCACCGGATCAAGTAAGCCAAGCCTGCTCCTATGCCAGCCACACTTGCAAAACCCATCAGAATGTTTCTGATGCTGCCTTCAAGGTCCTCTACATGGAAGAATTTAACAAAGCCCTCCTAAAAGAAAGAATGGTACTGTTAATGGCTGTCACACTGCAGCACCAAAATGTGCTCCTGGCAGCTTTAGAGAATTCACACAAAGAAAGCAAGGCACACTCCACAAGAAGAAAGAAGCAAATTCTAGCAACTATCTGAAACTAAAGTAAGGAGGATCTGTATTTCCAACACCTGCAGAGGAGAAATTATTCTACCACAGAACCTTTCTCTTCCTCCCACCACCAATCTCAGGAACAGAAGCCACTCTAGAATCCCTTTTGTGGAAACAGGAAGATTTTCCATGCAACATCTACCTCTAAGTCAAGGTACAATTGTTCACATCTTGATCTGGGATTTAATATGGGAGGCAGACCCCATAATCTAGGAGTTGAAGCAGAAATTCTGTCTCTGGACAACTAGCCTCAAAAGCACAGCTGAAGTTTCCAGGCTGAGATTCTACCTGAGAACTGCCACAAGGAGGAACAAGCAAGAAAACACCTTGAAGACCAGGCATATCTCACTTACCCAGGCATTGTGATGCAGCAGCCATTCTCTTTTGTCTGTCACCAGCACTTCTGTGATAATCTCTGCCAAAGTGTTGATACTGCTTTCCTGATGTATGCTCTTCAGGTGTTTGGCAACAAAGGCACCAAAAGAAATGAGAGTCACAATTCGGCCCCAGTTTGTTACACCATCACTGAAAACTTGCCTTGCAACTTCTGATACAGTCTTCAACTCATCTCCTTCCTCAATTTCCATCATCCTCAGCATTCCTAAATAAGAAGGGATAGAAGGAATTTAAGCAAAGCACCACAGAATGCTGAAGAGAAAAATAATGAAAACAATCCCTGGTTTTGTCTGGCCCCAGGGAAAAAAAGCGACACTCAGAAATTTGGTCACTGCTGTTTCTGAGTGCTAAATCTCATCCAAATACTTGTTAATGTTGCTTTTCCAAAATTAAAAGGAAAATAGAACATTTTGGACTTATATACAATGCTTAATTCTCAACCCCACTGATTTCCCAAGCAAAGCAGGATACAACTCTCATGTACAGTCCCTTAAATGGTACCTCGTAAAATGCAAAGGCAGAACTGGATTCAGCAGTTGAGTTCAAAGCTTCAGGAAATTAGAATTCATGTTAGGAGAGTCCCTGTGGTATAGCAATTATTCAGAAGGCTTTAAGCCTACCAGCAAACAGGTGCTGATGAAATCTGTTATCAGGGAATTCAATAAATCAACCAAATCACAAACTC
The DNA here is from genome assembly GCA_032468055.1 of Acrochordus granulatus. Classification (NCBI taxonomy): domain Eukaryota; kingdom Metazoa; phylum Chordata; class Lepidosauria; order Squamata; family Acrochordidae; genus Acrochordus; species Acrochordus granulatus. Next base: position 111,371 of record JANHZU010010719.1, on the reverse strand, counting down.
TTCTCATCTAGGAATCAAACATTGGCCAATGTTTTGAAGAGAGGTGAGCACATTTGTTTGCCAGAACAGGCAAAAAAATGTCCTTGCCTAATACCACATTCTGAAAACTCATCAGCAACAATCAATCCCCCCTTACAGAAAACTTTAAAGTTGCATACCCTCTGCAAAAATCACTCTGAAGGCAAAGCACACCCAACTTCTTCTACTGCAGTTAAGGAAGTTACAAACATTGGCTAGAAAAGGTTCTTTTTTTTTCACACCACTCTGTTTACCATGAGCTATTTTTCACTTGCTGGGCAGAGCAGGATATGAGCCACTGATAAAGCTAATCTATAATGATATTTTTTTTCTGCCTGCCTGCCTGCCTGTTGGGTTGCCCCCCCCCCGCCAGTGCAAAGCGCAGTTTCATTTCTGCTGCAGCCTGATACTTTCACAATGACTCCTTGCAGCAAAGAAAAAAGGGGGGGTGGACAGGCAGCCCTGTAGCAGCCCTGGCCACGCACAAGCTCCCAGCTATCAGGGTGGGCTTCCAAGCTAGATCCAAATAACAGCCAATCCTGGCCAAGAGCCCCTTCCTCTCAAGTCAGCAGGGTGTGTGTGTGTGAGAGAGAGAGAGAGAGAGAGAGAACATAAAAACCCCTGTCTATAAAAACAGGCCACCATCTCCAGGTTTTGACCACCTTAGCCCCCTTTCTGAATTTGCAGAACAGCCAATGCAGACCAGGAGCCCCTTCCCCAACTCATCACTCCCCAGCAGAGTACATGTGTGTGCGTGCGTGCAAGCCCTGACCACAGAAAAAAGACCCCACTCCCAAATTCTTTTGCCACTTCACATCCCTGCCTGTCTTTCGCACCCTCAAATCCTTCGTGCTGCCTTTTTGGGGAGGGGGCGGTGGCTAAGCTAAGCCTCCGGACGCAAATCCTTAAAACCGCCCCCTTCCCACCCCTTTATGCAACGGGCAGGTTTTCTGGGACTCAGCGAGGAAGCCGCAGCCCCACCGGGCAGCCGAGGACGCGAGGGCCGGGGGCGACGGGCGCTCACCTTGGAAGGCCAGCTGGTGCTTGTCCTGGATGCTGTCGCAGACGCGCCGCAGCGTCTCCAGCGCCCGGGCCGCCGTTTCCGCCTCGCTGGGGGAGGCCCCGAAGCGACCCAGCAAGCCCTGCAGGAACTTGCCGCCGCCATTGCCCTGCTTGGGGGGCTCCTCCGCCGCCGCCTGCAGCAGGTACGACGCCACCAGCTCCAGCGTCACCTGCCGCAGCGGGTCCCGGGGCTGAACCGGGAGCGAGACGGGGACGCCGGCGCTGCCGGCCTCACTCTCGATCTCGCTCTCCGCGTCCGATTCGCAGCCGTCCAGCTCCGCTTCGGGGGGCGCCTCCGGGCCAATCAGCGCGCGCGGAGGGCCGCCCGGGGGCCCTATCAGCGGCAGGGGCCCGGTGCGCGGCCCTCCGCCAATCAGCGTCAGCGGCCCCTCAGTGCAGCCGGCCGGCGGCCACCTCAGCCCCCCGCCGAGGCCGACGCCTCTTCCGCTGTGAAGGTGGGCCAGGCCGCACTCGCCGCCGCTGTAGCAGCCGCCGCCGGGGGATTGCGGGGCGGCAGGCGCTAGGCCGGGGGCGCCCCCGCAGCACAGGACCATCGTTTTCTTGTTGAACATGGCGGCCAACCTCGCAGGCTTCGTCGAGGAGGGGAGTGGCGCGAGCCCGGTGCGCCCCTTATAAATGCC
>JANHZU010010719.1:39344-67109 GCA_032468055.1 Acrochordus granulatus | reverse complement strand
ACCTGCCTCAAACACACATCCTAGTTGATAACCTCTATATGCAAATGAGACCTGGAAACTAACAAACCAGCCTCTCGTCTGTTTGGCAAGGGCAAGGTATGGCAAAGAAGCATAACAGATGTCTTTAAGGAAATAGTTTGCTAAACCCCATAAATTAGTTGCAAAGTCCTAATGAACCTGGTTCTGCCAGGAACTACTTGGATACCAACTGGTCCTAGAAATATATCAGGACAGTACATACTGTACAATTCAACTCTATTTTCCTAGTCTGAATCAGCTGCTTTATCAGCCATTTTTGTTTGCTTGTTACACATGCCATGTTTTCTGAGAAACCAAAGTTTTACAATGTCATAGGCAGACAAATTAAACACTGCCATGAAAAGTCTATGACACCTGGTTTAGCCCAAGCTTTAATGACATTTCTAGCTCACACAACTAACCAACACTTTCCTTTGGTTGGGCATTTCTTTTGTCAACCTTCATACATTCCACCTTGCTTAGCCTGTTAAATATTTTAAACGCACTTGGAAACCCATTCAGTTTGGGAAGAACATTAAATCGAACTGGAAACTACATATATGACCAAATTCAGACCCTCAATAGTAATAGCAGCTCAAAAAATATATTCCACAACTTCCTCCCAATTTATGTTCTCCTGCAAGATCAGGTTGCTGACTTTTAAAACTTGTGTTTTAAATAGAGCCTGATGGGCAGAGATAAATAAGCAAATCTTTTCTATAAGATAAAAGATAATTTTAAAAAAGACTATCCTGTCATTTCAAAGTGGATATATTCCCCATAAAAAGATGTCCCTTTCTCCCTCCCTGGCCAGTGGAAGCTGAGTGGTGTGATCATGTTTTTAAATCAAAGCAGTGCATTACTATCTATTAATAAATTGAATGTTTCTTCTTTGTTTGTCAACCGTGCTAACTTAAAAGAAAAACCAAAGTCTTTTTTTTGCCTGTAAACAAGAAAATGAAAAGACCAAAAACAAAAAAAGTTGAAAAAAGCTGTACATTTTATACCAAAGTTTTTTCTTCTTGGATACCTCATCCTGTAGCTGTTTGTGGTGAAATGTTATTCACAGAAAGTAAACGTCCTTAAACTGAAGCACAACGGAGCTCTCTACTTTATGCGCAAGGACAATGGGGAAGTTATGGGAACATGGGGTATATGTATATATTTACACACTGTGTATGTACGTGTATATATTTTAAGGCAAAGTCTAATGTCAAAGGTATCTTGGAACTGTATGAAGGAAACTCTGTTCTGCTGCATCAAATTAGTAACCAGTTCTAAGTATTAGTAGGGATTCTCACCAACTTACCTAACCTCTGTAACTTTTCTTTCTTTCCATCCAGTCAGAAGAATCTTCTCAATTTTCCAGTCGAACTTTCTTCCTCCATCTATGATATTTGAGGAAATGTTCAGCAAGCTTTAAAATTTATTTAAATGGTCTTAAATTGGTCCATTTTGTATGTTAGAAACTGCCCGTGATTTTCCAACTTAAAAAGAAAAAATTACAGGGAACACAATTACAACTTTCAAAGGAGGGGAATAGTTTAATAACAAGGCAAGTGGCCTCTAGAAACTAAAACTCCACAATCCACAGAAACCATGTTTCTCAACATCCTGAAACACAGCAGATTCAGCCCTGGCATTGACAAGCCAAGGCCTAAACTGTGTATTACCGCTTCAAAGGGTCAGTTCTAACTAGTGGCCCAGGTAGCCTAAAACACATTGCTGTGAACTGTGAACTCATGGTAAGGCACTAAACTAAAGTACATTAAGTTGTGAGCAGAACCACAAGCATTCAGGTACAATGTTTTGTAACTCTGGAATTCAGCTTCCTTTCGGTTACCTCAGGTTTTTAGATCTCATAGTCAGGAAAATATGCTCAAAAGGATACCATCACTGGAGGGCAATGGACCTCTTAAAAAGTCTCATAAGAGAGTTGAATAAAATAGAATAGTTTTATCATAGTGGCTTCCACTATTCCTGCCTCTTCCAGGAAAAAGATTGCACAAAATAGGAAATTCTGCAAGTCTGACCAGTTTGTGTAATGGTGTTACTATAAAATAGTACAGGTATTCAGGGTTGAATTCTTAAATAACATGCACTTTGATCTCGCTGATGTGCATCTGAACAGCTAGACCAGTAGGAAACAACCTAGGGCATCATTGCTAATTGCAAATATTCTCTGCACAACCTTTTAAGTTTCAAAAAGCACAAGCTAAACACAGGAGAGGTTGACACCCTGTGCTGTCATGGTATTTTCTCAACAAACACAAGAAGAACCGCAAGAAAAAAAGCAAAGAAACTTTGATTGAAAGAACGAGGCAAGACAAAAGTGAGGATGGGATCATGAGGTTAAAAAAGGGGAGGGAATCAGCACCTTCATGGGAATGAATCCCTCACTGATTCGGCAAAAAATGGAGGATTTCAACTGAGAGAAAAGAGGGTAGAGGGAAAGGAGACACAGGCCCTCCTTCATCTTAACTTGGGATCTAGGGGAAAAAATGACCAGGGATCTGGAGGAAGAGCAATACACAAACTTCTTGGCTCATCCCCAGATCCCAAGAAGAAGATGTGATGGTGGTGACAGTGAAGATAGGGCTGCCCTGTAACAGAATGAGCTCACCAGGCCCAGCGTCGATGGCTGGCAGTGGGCAAAGTCACCAAAGCCTCTTGCTCAGGAAGGTGGGAAGATTCCACCAAGCAACAGGCTCAGTCCTGGAGGAAAAAAGGGCCACTTGAAATCTCTTCACTCGCCAGGAGGATTTAGGATTTATTGAAGGCTGCCAACACAGCCCAGATCATCTCCGTGCCCCCAGCCTTGGCAGCCTCCACCTCAGGGTCCCTATCCATGAGATCCTTGGCCCTATTCATAGCCACATCATATTTTTCATCCACCAGGCTGGAAAAGACGTTCTCCATTACGTCCGAGGCGTGGGCCAGGACCAGCAGTGCCAAAGTCCTCCTGTCCATGCGGTGGGGGTCATTGACCCACCTGTCAAGAACACTCTCTTGGAGCCTCTTCACTGAGCGCTGCTTCTCTGTGGTGTTTGTGACAGGGTGGGTGGTCATATCAAAGAGGAGGAAGTTCTGCTTCTCGGTGGTCAAGATGCCCTTCTCCACAAGGTTCTTGGCGATCCGCTCGCGGACATTGCGGAGCTGGTACTGCAGCTTGAAAGGATTCCAAGTTTCACCTGCAAGGGAAGGAATCATCTCGAGTCATAACTTTTCTCTTTGTTGGGATCCAAAAGTTCACTCTGCAGGTAAACCATGAAGAAGATTCCCAACAGCTTCAGAACACGCCAGTTTGAAAATTTTCTCCCACTTTATTCTCTTCAATCCTAGATTTTGAAGAACTCCAAAATATGTGGATTTATATTTGGCAGCTACTACAAGCTGATTCCTCTATTGCCTCTGGATAATGTTACACCCAGTACTTTGGATAAAACTTAAAAGCTGACTAAGAGCTCATGAAAATGAAACAATGGCCAGAGTCACAAACCTTGGTAAATCCTGTTTTTTTTCCTTTGGGGTTGATGAACCCAAACATCTGGGCTGAGTCAATGTGGCAAGTTGGGCAGTCATATACATCTATTTAATAAATAAATAAATGAGCCCAGTCACTGCAGCTTCTGAACAATTATTTATAGTTTTCAACTATAAATGTTGTTATTATAGTGTCTCTGAACCTAGCCAATGCTGGCTTTTTCAAGTTTACTAATTCATTGAGTCTTCCTTCTGGTCAAATCTACATATTGCACTAAGACATCATGTGGTTGATTGTCTGCTGTTTTGATTAGGGCTGTTGTGGTTTGAAATCATGAGTTACAATTGAGTGGGCTTTGGTCAGTTTCAACTGATTCCACAAAACCTAGTTCACTGCAATGTGCGACCCCAGCCACAGAAACCAGCAGGCCCAGTGAAGGATATCACATGTGCAACTGTTTCCGTATACTCTTCAGAAGCGGCTGTAGGACAAGCATTTTGCAATGGCTGAGATCAGAGAGGTGAAAATAGCAGCCACGTAATACAGACATCCCCTCTCTCTTACCTGTGAGCAATTCAATCCAGGTCTGCACTGTCTCAGCTGGCTCAGTGGCTTTCAGATGGCGGAGTGTCTCATCAAGGAGGACGTCTCCAGTTGGGGCATCAGACTTTATGAGGACCTGAACGAGAGAGGAAAAACGGGGTCCATGTGCTGTAAAGATGGATTTTATCAGCCTGAGGTACAGCGGACTTCAAGACTGAGAAGGCAAAGCTTACCTTTCGATCCAGCAGCCGTTTTTTCCTCATGGATTGTGGTTCAAGCTGTATCCTTCCTCGCATGGCTAGCTCAATGAGGATGCCCCCTCGCAGCCCTGAGGAAATGCAGTCATTCCAGAAAGATGTGTAGCCCTGAGAGGAAGAAGAAAGGTTAGATGCTGTTTTGCTATGAACAGCCTTCCAACGCAACTTACAAAGAAGCATTTTATCACTCTTACTCTAATGCTTTGAGCTGCTGATCCCCAAATTTATGGGAGCTCCTGCAACCTACTTGACCAACAAAGCTATAGATACCAATTTTCTATTGTTCCTCTGTGAAGGAGGAGAGCCAAGCTGGCACATACCGCTGTCCCTGGCTTTTCATTAAATTGGTTCTTGTTTGTTGAGAACTTAATCAATAAATCTTCTCTTCTCCTGCCAATGGCATTAAATTAACATTTCAGGGCTAAACATGACATTTTTGACTGATCAAGTCAGGAATACGTTAGAAGGTTGGCATCTTGATCAGTGGCACAGCAATGCCCAAGAATATTTTTCTGAAGATTTGTTTCTTCCACAGCACTTCTTAGTCCCATAAAACTGTTCTAATTGGGGGAAAGTTATGAGTCTTGCTGTTGACAAAAAAACTTGACAAACTGGTTTACTGGTAAAAAAATGCTAGCAGGATCAGTTTACTGCTGGTTTAAAATGTAAAACCACCCTTTGCAATAAACTTCACTCCATTAAGCATTGTTAAAATGCCAAATGAATCCCTAATGACTTTTGTCAAAGAGGAACCAGAATCTGACACTGAATCTTTTCTGAACTTGACTGAATCTTTCTCTCCCCTTAACATAATGTTGCAAAGCTACACTGTTGTTTTTCTTAATACTGCTTTTGAATTTGCGTTTGTTTGGGAAGTGTGTTTCAATTGTGCTGAGTTGTTAGCAAATTTGTATCATTCTTGAGCTTGTTTCTGAGGTCATTTTGTTATTCACAAATCTAAGTGCTGTAATCGACAAGGGTCTGGAATAATCTTATCAGAGAAAGGGATGATACAGACCATTATTGCAGGAATTGCTATAAATAGGAAAGTTCCATTCAGTTCCTACCTCTTTATCTTTCAGTCCCAAAAGCAAGATCTCTTCCATGAGGGTGAGGCGGATGTCCTTGGAGTCCCCTGAGTCTTCCTCACCCACATTCCTATCTATCATGGCATTTTCTTCACCCTCCACCCGCTTGTCTGCATTCCTTCCAACATCCACGCGTCTCCCTCGGTGGATCAATGTTGTCATGGCTTCTTTGCTGTGTCTGTAAGCTTAACAGAAACATACATCTGTCAACAGCTGCTGAGGATGCCATCGGTGCCCACCTGCCAGGCCTCTCAAGAGCCTGTGTGAAGAAACCCATCAAATCCTAGGCAATCTCCGTTAAGCAACTCCCCTAATAGATTATGGGAATGCTTTCTCTGTGGCATCCCGGCACATAGGGAAGTGAAGAACAGATCCTATGTTTAGGAGACACTATTCCCTCAGAGAAACGCCACAACCTTTTAACACCAACTATCATCTGTTACGCTCAGCCACTTTGCTCAACCTTGACTTAATGAATCAATCACACAAGTAACTGAAATATCAAGTAATTATCAAAGCAACTGAAAACAATAGGGTAACCATTTTCTAAAACAATATACAATTAGCTTAATCCTAATATTGTTTGCAAGCAGGTTCTAAGCTTGCTTTCCATGGGATCTCAATGTGTTGGGACCAGAGTTCCACCTTCTCCTTTTTTAAAATGCTGAGCATTGAAAGGATGTTTCAAACATCTAGTAGAAATAGCAAATTATAGTCCCTACTGAATACCCATTTTGCCAAAGATCCTCATGCAAAAACTTTATTTTTTCCCCAGCCAGGTTTTGAGTTCAAATATAAAGTAAGAATTGTTTTTTAAATGCTATCGTAAGTTTATAAAGTAGGCAAAATCAGTAGCATCAGCATCTAAGGCTCATTCTGGGAGTGCTTAACTGAATGAAAGAGGCCCTAATCTTGAGCAACTAGGGACTAGGCTGCATCAGGTGCATGCACCACTTTCACATGATGAACGAGGAACTGTTTATGTGGCAGCCACAGGGCAGAAAAAATGTTTTGAAAAGATGGCTTTCCTGTAGTCTTGGGCCCTTCATCAAACAGAGAAATCAGTTTGCAAATGTCAGTTCAAAAGGTGAACCACTGCAGGGACGGAAGGAAGCCGAAACAAGCCATTCCAACTCCTGTGACTGCTTCACAGGAAGAAACACCATCCAGGAGAGGTGTGCAGAAGACTTTAAGTGCATGTGTTTCCTCTCCCAAAATAGGGAGCCCGGTTTTTCCTAGCACAAGAAACGCCGAGGGGACTAAAAGGCCCAAACATAACCCCGAGCACCTTTTGCAAAATCCATTCCTCATTCCCAAGTTGTTCTCTCCTTTTCATTCTGGGGAATAGAGAAGAGAATCCCGACCGCCCCTCGTCAAGCTGCTCCTGAAAAGGGAAGAAAAGCTCCCTCCATGCAATAGCCCCCATGCCAAGGCTGCTTTGCCCCGACCACACCAACCCTCACCTGCAAATTCTATTCCTGGCTTCCCAGCTGCTGCTCAGCCTCCCTCCTCGCCCTTCTCCTCCTGCGGGAGCCGGGAGCAGCTGCGACCGAGCGAGCTCGACTTCCTGGTTCACCTACGGAGAGGAAGCAGCTAAGAAGAAAAGTCCAAAATGCTCACCCGTCGCATCAGCTTCCTGGTGTCCCCGAGAAACGTATCCTGACAGCCGCGGCCAGGGCCAATCAGATCAGCGGCAGCCGGGAGGAACACCAATGGGCTGCCAGGGGAGGCGGGGTTTCCCTCTCCCCTACCTCCTCCTCCCCCGCTGGAAAGTGGCAAACGTGCCAAGCGGGGAAGAGTGATGGTCTGGGAGGGGTGGGATGTGCCTGCTTGATTGGCGGGCGAGGCGGCCAATGGGGGTGAGGAGAGTGGCTTTCTGGCTTGACTGGAGAAGTGGGTAGGGGTCTTGCAAAAAGGCCGTCAAGACAGCGAATTGGGGGATAGAACAGAGTTGTACACGGAGCAGTGAAGGCAACAGCTTTTTTAAAAAAATAAATATCTGTTTCTGAAGGCAGCCTTTTTTCCTCTCTTGGTTGCTGCCAAAAATGGCAAAGGGGTTGAGCAGCCCCTCCTTGGCCCCCCAGGCAGAGCAGAGGGAAACCCTGGCCCAGCTGAGGGGAGATGGAAGATCAGGAGGAGCCCTTGATTTGCAAGGGCTCAATGGAGACTCCAGCTGCAGGAGCAGTCCCCCTGAGGGCTGCCGTGTTGGAGGGAGATGGTCAAAAGCCTTCTGGGGATCGTCCTCAGGCTCAACAAGCCCCAGTTAAACCATACTTAGTTGGCAGGCTCCACGAGGGCCCTTGGGCTGGACAGACCCTGGTTAAGTCCTGGCTTAGCCAGAATGCCAAACAGGCCCTGTTTCAACCATGGCTTGGTTGCTTGAGTCCACAGGGGTCCCTGGAATACCCTGGTTCAACCCTGGCTTAACGAACCCAGTCCAAAGGGTTGCCGAACAGACCCTGGTTCAAACCTGACTTAGCACTGAGCAAGCCGTCTTCCCACACCCTAGCTTTCCGGGCTACCTGCAGCCAATCTGGGCAAGATCAAGGCTGCCAACTGACCTCCTTGGCTCAGCTGGTCCCACTGAAGGGAGGCAGTGGCTGCTGAGGAGAAAAAGGCGGGAAAACCACCCCCCTTGCCTCAGCAGTCATCTTGCCCTGGCCCAGTCTGGCTCCCTCAGGCTGTGACAATTTCATGATGGCCCTATAGTCAGAAGCAACATCTGCAAAATTAATCCCCAATCCCAAAGAGGAGCTTCCTTCTAGGACATTCAGGGCGACTCCTTCTATGGGCTTGGCTGTTGACCCCAAAACCCTGTCTCATCCCCTGGTCAGGATCATTTCTTTCCCTTTAAAACCTCACAACAATTCAGAATGGTCTTTTCCTCTTCCATAGCTCACCACTCTCCCTTACCCAGACCCCCTACCTTTTGGGGCTGATTTGGGGTACATGTGAATGTAGGACTTTTAACAGTAATTTCATGCAAGGAATTAAGAAAAGCTGGATGCTAAAATGCACACTCAGCAATCAAAAATAATCCCTTGCCCACCAATTCTCTCTCCCATGTTTCTTCTCTCTGCAAGGCAAGGCAGCAAAAACACTACAAAACACTACAGTACTACCAGATCCATGTTTCTTGTGTGCTGCTATCCAGGGCGATATACCCTGCATCAAAGTTTCCCAGAAGAGGGGGAATTGCCTTATCTCCAGCCTGGTGCCTACCCAATCTTTGTCAGAGGTGCCCAGCTGGCAAAGGCTGCTATGTTTGGTTGGTGAAAAGCTTCTAGGAAGAAAGGATTTTTTTCCCTCAGCCCCATTTTTGCCCCTCTGGGCATCACCTTCCGTCTTGATCTGCTTCATCGGACCTAGTGGGCACCCTTGTGGCACAGATGGGCACAAAACCCAGCACATCCCTGGCATCATGCCTCTTTTTTGGACAATAAGCATTTTTCCCCGACCGCACACTGAGTTTCACACATATCTCCAAATTAAAGGTGCATGTGCTCGGTGGTAAATAAGACAGGAGCCCAATAAATCTCAATGGCTTTAATCTTTCAAAATATGTTCCTTCTTAAACATTAAAAAACTAGCATCCACAAGAAAAAAAAATAGGGAGAAAAGTCTAAAGAAAAAAATGTTATCTAGAACTCCTCCTTCGGTTCGCTAATTTTTTTCCGTTTGGGACTGAGCTCTTGGCTAGAAGAGAAATCCAGAGGATAGACCTGTAGAAAGAAAAACAAAACCAAAAACAGATGTATCTGCAATAGAATATAAATAGTTTTGTGAGAATTTCCTCTTCTTTCCCTGAATCTTTATTGTTTTTGTTTTCACTGTTGCAAATAAACAATTTGGGGCTCCGTTTTGGCTGAGCAGAGCAGTTTAAATCAGCTAGCGTGTGAATAGCAAGGTGTTTTTTATTCATTTGTCTTCATTTATTTATATCCCACCTTTATTGTTTTTATAAATAACTCAAGGTGGCAGATATACCTAATACTCCTCCCTCATTCTGAGTGAAAAATTTGATGCCACTGATCAGTAAACATTCCTTAATAGAGTGAAATCCAATATGAATTTTAATTCCTGTTTGGTGAAGGAAGAACAATATGCCTTCCTTCGGCAGAATGGCCAAGCCATGGGAGGAGAGGGCACCCCAACAAAAGCCAAGGGAATGCTTGCCCAATACACAATTCAGCTTCCCTTTGGAGCCAATGTATTCCCTATTACTTCTTTTTTGGGGTCCTCTGTTTGCCATTAGACCTAAAAGTGCCGTGAGCATTAACAGCCTCATTTATACAAGGGAAGTGCCAGAACATGTAATTCTTTACTTAGGTGGGATGTGATGATAAAAGGTCTGCAAATTCTCAGCTGTTGCTGCAAAAAAAAAAAGTGCATTTGACTGAAATCTGGCCTTCATTTCACTTCATGTAAGTGGTTCTGAACTTTAGGGGACTTATTCTTGGGTAAATATGAAGAATGTGGCACAATGTCAATAAAAACATCGATGGAGATTAAAGGGAGGGTTTGGCAGAAAAATGCAAGGTTGGTGGTCTCCAGCCAACCTCTTTAAGACTGAGGGTACAATTTCAATAAATGTACTGTATGTGGATTTGATTGAGAATTAAGCCCCTCTAATGTTGACAGAGAGGCTTGGAATATGAGTGGTACAATGGAGACAACTATCCAGAATAGGTTGCTCCTCCACTAGCAATTCCTTTTAGGGGCCTGAGACGGAGAGAGGTAAGATAATTTTTTATTACTCAAAGATACTCATCATTCTATGAAAAACAAGTGATGGAGGTAGCTGTCAGAGCAGCCTTTTCATATGGCTGTCAGGGAATCATCCCAAACTTTACATGGCCAAAAAAGAGACATCAAGAGATACCTAAGAAAGCAGGGCTACCCTTCAGTGTTGCACTCACTTGTGCCTTCCCACCCCTTCTCCTATGACAATGTGCAAACGTGTGGCTGTTCACCCCCACCGCAAGGGTTCTGAGATGGCCCACAAGCTCCAAGCAGATGTAGAGTTATACTGCTGCATTTGCTTTGAATCTGTCATACCCTGGTAGGATCCATTTCAGCAGGTCCAGCTTTGCTCCCTTATTACCTAGAACGTGTTTATTGCTATATCCAGTGAAGAACTGTTACCCAGGAGCCAGAGTGATTCAAGCATTGTAAGGCAAAGACGGAGAGACATCAAATGGATGGGAAGCCATGAACCTCTGCTGTCCTGCAAACCACCTTTCTCTGATAAAGCAGCTTGTCTTCCAAGAGAGATCAATCTTTCTATTTACTCTGCAAAAATCCTGTTTGATGAGAGGAGGGAGGTCTTTCTACCTGTCCAAGGGTACCATATGAACACTTACTGGCTTCTCCAGTTCTGAGCTCCTTCTCTTTCGGGCTTCAGGGTCCTTTGATGCTCTCTGCCTTGCGTTTCCCACATCACCCTTGACAGAGACAGAGGAATGGCTACTTTAGAAGGGAGGCCTGCAGACAGCTATTAAGACGCTCACCAGGCATCTGCAGGCTGTTGCTCTTCCTCAACTCGTGCTAAAAAATTCATGAAGGGCTCTCTCAGAGTGGCGACAGTAAGGGCAAGCTGTAGCTTGGCCCTGATGACATATGATTTACTTCTCTGGCTGTATATGCTAAAGGGTGCTTCTTAAGCTGCTGATTCTGGCAGAATCTTTCCTACAAGGCTTGTAGGTGGACAGTCTTACATCAAATCAGGCATCTGGCTGGTGTAAAAGACTATTTTTTCAGGAGCACTCTGAATGATGGATGAGAGGATCTGCAAAGATTCAAACTGATCTAAAGGTTCTTTCTGCTGGAAACTGGGAATTCAGGGTGGTGGCTTTTATCAAATCCATCTCCCAACTGGTTTTCTGATAATCATCCGTGTACTCTTACTCAGAAGAAGGCAGCATCAGTTTCTCTTCACCTTGCAGAATAGCAAGAATGAGAACTTTTCTTGAAACAATCTGTGTGAAGGACAGAAGAGATACTGAGGGCTGCTCCCTAAATGGGCTCAGATTTCCCCTCTCAGATCCTAGCAGTCCAAATTTAAAGTCAGTATGGAAATCTTGGCAGCTTTGCATGCAGCCTTAAGAAATTCACAAGGCAAGATCAATGTGAGGATAAGATAATGTCATGGATTGCTACTAAAATTTGTTAATGGAAATTAATATTTTAATTAACAACAAATTGAGAACAAAGTCAACCCTGGCTGTGGGAACAGTAACTAAAAGGAGATGCAGAAAAGTAATTGAAATTTAGTATCATAAATTAAGAACTGCTAGTAGTAATAATCAGTGCTGTCATGCCTGAGTGACTGTCAGTCTGATCTTTTAAAATAATGCCTGTTTTAAGGATAAAATACTTACTATGATACGCTGAAATCGTTTTCCGCTTCGTGTTTTGCCTTCAGTGACTTCAAGTTCTGATGTCTTGCTTATTAAATGATCCATCTAAAAAGAGTTAAATAACCAAATGGTTAATAGTTAAACTTTAACAGAACCCCATTTCTTTTGGTCAGGCCAAGTAGATCACATACCATAAACCAATTTGAGAGTAGGAGTCACCCATTTTCTGCCCATAATAAGAGACTGGCTTATCCTCATCTTTGTGATACAATCCTCAGCTTGACTGAGTTTAAGCAAAGGCACTAATTTTTTTCTTAAGCTTCAGCTGGGCCATCTGATGTTTTGTCCTTTAAAACTCATTTGCCACACAGCAAATTAAACAATATTTGATCAATTGAAAGTTGAGAAGCTGTCCCAACAGAGCATAGTTGGAGAAATAAATTAACTCAAGTAGCAGAACCAGTTTACTTCCTCCCACCCTATGGGAAGGGCAGGGATATTGGAAAAGAAAACAGAGTTTTGTACCTTTGAATTACTGACAGGACAGTTCTGGCATTCTTTGATGATTTTCTCTTCCTCTCTGCAAATTAGGTTTTGTTCTGTAAATGGTTATGCAAATTGTCTATGAATAAACAATGGTTAAACTTTTGAACTGCCTTAATGCATTTTCAAAATTAGACTGACAGAAGCAGTCATACTGGCCTCTGTGCAGGAAGTAGGGCCCATGGCGGAGAGGCTATGCTGAGGAGACCTTGCTCTTCTCTCTCCATTTCCCAAAGCTAGCAAAGTATGTAGAGTACTTTGATAGTACCCTACCTGCATATTTAGTCTGGGAAAACCCATCCCAACTTAACTTGCACCATCCTGAGTATATGTGTGAGATGGGACACTATATAAATTCAATAAATAAATAAATAAAATTATTACAATGAAATGTAATCAAAATGCTTTTCAGAAAGACTTTTCATGGGATCAGAATGAACATTTCTGTTATCATTCTGGAGGTGAAAAGAAATAACAAGTATCTGTTTTTCTGCCACCTTCTTTAATCTCATGCTCATTCTTCGAACATACTAAACAATTCATATGTTAATTAAATGCACTGAGTTCAGAAATTCATCCAAAAAGACAGGTCCACAGAGATGAATACCCCAATTATTTGGATACCAAAGAAAAATCAGTGCAGTGTGTACCTTCAGAGTGCAGCTTCCTGCTTGCTTTGTTTGGTTCTCCTGTTTTATTTTCTGCAATAAAATCTTCCTGTGTAAAATACACAAACAAGACTGTCTTCAAACTGAATTTTTTTAACGTATTTAACAATGGGCAATGCAAATGATGTTACAGAGACTCATAACATAACATTTGTATGCAAGCATATGAATAAATTCCAATGTTCTTACACCCATTTTTTGGTTCTGGCCTTCATGAAAGTGCCACCCATGCACAGGAGCAAGGGAGGGGTCCTCCTTTAGTATGGCTTTATCGACTTGCTCCATGCGATCCTTCTCGGTGGTCACTTTCACTTTCATCATATGAAAAGGGGTGGGAACCTCTCCAACGTTGAGGTACATCGGCTCCCCCTCGAAGGCCATCCCTTCGCAGTCACCCTCCTTGAATCCTGGGGGCTGGTAGTCGGCTGGCGTAACTGGAAAGAAAACAGTCCATGTTCTGTGATGAGAAATGTCAGTTGGTTGTCCATGAGCGTGACGCATCTCCCTCATTAGATGATATTAAGATTTTAAAGATACCTTCATCATAATAGAACAGCTTCATTGTCAGACAGACATTATCAGGCAGTGGGCCCAGGTTTTGCATCAGGATATAAATCTTCCGGATAAGTAGGATACTTGCTTTCTTAGTATCAGCACATGTGATGCTCGATTTACCCTCCTGGCTTTTTAAAGAAAAGCACAAAAGAGCCAGAGCTGTATTGTGCAGCCAGATAAGTTCATTACGCCCCCTAAAAGGAGGATGCTGAAGTTTTAGCTTTCTTCCCAAGCCCAGTCTGTTAATTCACCCTCCTTAGCTCCAACCACATGCTTCCCTTGCACACAGCTGCTTCTGCAAATAAGTGTTCGTCGAAAGAGAGCATACCAAGACCAGCAAGGCACCTTCTTAACAAAATGGTTTAGGAAAATTAGACACAATGCGGGGGACAGTGGTATTTCGAAAATTATGCAAGATGTGATGACAGCACACAGAATTGTTTGTTTCTCCTGAATGTGGTTTCATCCAATGTGCACTGAGTGAGGACAAACCAAAGGCAGGATGTTTTCATAGAATGCCAAGATTAATTTATGACAATTGCTCCATAGGATGTGGTGTTGTTCTTTCTACTCACATAAGTAGCTTTAAGAGGGAATTAGTCTGATTCATCACGGAAGATAAATCTATCAGAGAGGACAAACCAGGATAGCTGGATGGGACCTTAAAGGTCAAAGGCCATCTGAGCATGAATACCAATTGGGAAGAACAGGAAAAGAAGACAGCGGCATTCGGCTGCCTTTCCAACAGCCTTGGAAACAAAATGCCAGGCTCAATTCATCCTTGCACGATTAGTTAAGGTTCCTCTTAACTCCAGAAGGCAAGTCTATGTTTGTTTGTTTTTTTGTATTTTTGTGAAATTTGGGAGCTGATAAAAGATGTCTTTGATACTATTGTTGCAACAATCCTATGTAGACTTTGTAACCAATAGTTAGTGAGCAATTGTTATGAAAGAATTGCACACTTCCTTGTCAATGCAAAGACAAGGAACACAGGGTTAATGGTTAGTTTCTAAAATCAAATAAATTTATTTCTCCATACTCTGCTGGGACAAACAACTGGAGAAATTTCTTGATGAAGTTCTGGATAAAGAGGGAGAAATAAAAGCATACCTTCTGAAATCCATTGAAGGTCCTTTGTCTGTGTATTTGAACTTAAATTGGTAACATTCAGTAACTGTCTAAACACAAAATGTAGCAGTTATTAATCCAGCACTAAGACGGAGATCTGTGAGTAAAACGACAAGATCAAACCTATTTTGCAAAGCCACAAAATACAGTTCAAAGCATTCATTTTGGGAATAGTATTTTGTACAAATAAATCAAAAAGTAAGAGATCTCCTTGTGCATTCTTTCTTTAAAAAAATCCACACTCTTTAATATGTTATGATAGTATAATGTAATACAGAGAGAGGGTGACACCTAGTGGGTTATAGCTTCATTAAGTTTCTGTGTCAAGGAAAGTACTTCTGATAAGGAAAAAATAATTATTTTGTTCCCCAATAGCAAAAGAGCTAACTCATTTCATTCTAGTTCCACTGCTGATGTTGTTTTATGTCTTGACATTAGATTCCATGCAAATTCCTAAGTATCCACTTTTATTAAAATGTTCTTTGTAAATGTCTATCTAAGAATTTTAGCAGATGTTTTGATGCAAAAAAAGCATCCAATTATGAAGCTTGTAAGAAATATCATAAAAGACATACCTGGGGATCCTCCTGGTTAGTGTAGACCTGCATTTAATAATAAGCAGCAGAATTAAACAAAGCAAAGCTTAATTTGCAGATGAAATCATATGGATTATATATTTGCCAAACTTACTGCTAAGACGATTAATCTGAGCTGTTTAAAAAACAAGCAAGAAAGAAAGAGATATTAGAAGGATTTTAATTATTTACTTTAAAACTGAGTCTGTTGCCCATTAGAGATAAAATCTCATGACAACTTACATATTTTTTCTGCAGTGCATCATAACATCCAAGCATCCTGTAAAGAAAATCAAACATGATTGTGGCTTTAGACTTAACATTTGTATGAATAAAATTTTAAAAAGACTTTGTTTTAGGTATATTAATTGAAACAGAAAATGTGCAATGGTGCCAGGTTATGTAGCTCTTTCCATATAGTATGTGTGACTGTTTACCAGTGGGTTTAGTTCAGAAAGCCAATCATGTTGATATGAAGTGTAACTATGAATTTAACTGAAAATATGCTTCTTTTATAATGCATCATCCACACAACTTATTAAATTTGTACACTACTCAAATTCCAGCAATTCTGCTGCCCAGGGCATTCATCTCCTCAGTTAAGAATAAGGTGAATCAGGAAAACATGTGAATTTGCAAAAGTATCATTTATTTTCTGCTAGCCATCCCTGCAAGAGGACATAAAGCAGCCGGAAGTTGCATATGGTAGAAGACGTACCATTTCACCAGCTGGCTGGAACCAGGGCAGTTTTTATCCTCTTTTAGGATCTTCACACAGAGATCTTGAAATACACAAACAATCAGAATTAATTGCATTAAATTTTTGACTGGCTGATGTAAAATCTTTTGCTTCTATGAAATCTGAGAACTAGAAGCTCTTGCTTTATTTTGACAGCTGTCATAGGGAGCAAGCAAGATTTGGTGGCAAACAATATCACACTTATGACCTCATTGTGCAAGGCAAATGACATCACACTAATAGTATTGTGCAAGGCAAATGACATCACACTCACGACTTCATGCAATGACATCATGACTTCTGCAAAATCTCCATGATTAAAAAACCTGCTTCAAAAGATTCAGAGATACCATATTTGTCCATGTAAGATGTGCCATTATGCCTATACCCCATAGTATTGAAAAGGGAACTATTATTTTAAATCCTCCGTAAGAAGCAAAATCTCCTTTCCCCCACCTTGAAGGTTTTCAGTTATTTTAACTTCCCGCTGGTTGCCAGCATAGCAAAAGTCTCATGCTCATTTAAAAACCTTTAGGTTAACTTTTCTTCTTCCATATGCAGTATTGTTATTAAAATATCTTGATGATAGAAGTTGAGCACAATTGGTTTGCTTTACAGTCCAATCCTATCCCTCTCTATATATTTTATTGCATGCATTCAAATGCATTTTTCTGAGAAGGGACTTTCTAAGTCCTTTGATGTTGTGGAGGACTTCTCTAAGATTCATCTTCTCTCCAAGGTCTTTTCTTCAGCCTCCATGTTCTACAAGGTCTTCCATACCCCTCACATTCTTTCCAAAACTCTTTTCCATAAGGATTAATCCTTATTTTTCCCCCCTCCTTGGAAAAGACATTACCATCTAAATATCTGGTCCCATAGGCATATTCCGGGAAAATGCCCCTTAGATATGTGATACAGGAGACGGAGATGGCCAGCAGTCGTTTCACTAAGATGAGGGATTGCTGTTCAGTCGCAATTTTGTTGGGGAATATGGCTGCACTCTGGAAAAGAAAGAAATCATTGATTTTCCAGGCCAAATTATCCTAGGTGTTAGTTCTAGATGGGTCTGCCTTTAGACACCTACAGCATACCAGAGAAGTTCTTTGCTTCTGCAAAGTTGCCATTTTCTTTTCTAACAGGATATTGCAATCCCCTGTTAATAAAAATATTGGTTATTCCTGCATTATTGAGGGGAAGAAATAAGGAAAACATCCAGCATGAGGCACAGATGGCCGTGTTCCCACAATGCCCTAAACCATAATGTTAGTTGCCAATGCATGATGGCTGAACATGTTGGGGAATGTGGCCTTCAATGAGAACCAGTTTTCATGAGAGCAATTACAGTATATGTTCTTGCAATAAAAAAATCGTGATTTAATGGCCAAGAGATGCCACATTTGCCTAGCATGAAGAGCTCTAAGTGTGGCTCTGGAGAATTGCACAGGCTACCATCTTTACCATCTCTACCATTCTCCTCAGGAACCCAGAGCAGCCACCATGTTGATCTTACAGAAAGCCGGCTTCTAGTGGATGCTAGGTGGATCCATAAAGCCCTCCAGACTGTCCTCCATTTTTCCTGCCCTTCCATTCTCAAGGGAACAGGAAGCTTGGCCATCAAGGGAATCAAAGTTAGTCTTCCCCATCATGGGTCCTTTGCTCATGACATGCGTTCAAGATGGCAAACAAAAGGAGTTGGATCAAGAGAGGGCCAGAGCCAGTCTGGAGGGCCTTCTAGGCTCTGTCGCTCTCATCATAGCAGACACAGGATAGAAGAAATTTAATTGCCTGGTTGGAGAGGGCTGGAGCCCACATGCCACAGAACAGAAATATGGCAATGAGGAAATTAAGTAAGTAACACCTAATTTTGTGTGTTTTCTAAAAAGGGCATTGAAAACTGTGGAGAGGGGAGAGAACACACACTGTGAAGGGGAAAAATGGCCACCTCAGGCTGTTTCCTCCTTTGAACATGAGGCCCGTTTTCACCTTTCCCGCCTTTTCCCCTCAGGCGGCCCAACGGCCACCTACCCCGCCCTTTTTCAAACCAGACACTGCTGCTGATTGGAGCCCCACTCAATGACATCACAAGGGATGATGTCACTGTGCATATGACATCATGCACCCCTGTTGGGGATTCTTTTTTAACTTAGAATTTCCTCATTTTGATCAATGTATGCATGTATGTATGTTTTGGAGGACAAAAGAGAACCATCTCGTACTCCAAGGATGATTTTTTTTAGCCTGTCTTTAAAATTATTTATAAGAACAAAGTATAAAGATTATCTCTTTATTGAATCTATTGCCATCCATCTGCGGTATTTATTTTTAATAACAGTTTTATTTATTAAATTCAGATAGCTGCCCTTCTCATATACATGCCTCTTAATATAAATATTTGATGGTAATTTTAAAGGCATCCTTAAGAACTATAAGGCAGCATACTTTGCCAGCCATCCCCTTCTAGATGGTTGGGGCTACAAAAACCATCTCCATCCCAATCAGCAATGTTCAATGGACTGGGAAGGATGGGTATTGCACCCTTAACATCCTCCTAGTGAAGAAGGAGGGGAAGAATAAAGCCACTGTGTTGGATTTACAACACCCATCATTCATTATGGAGGATAACGGTTAATATCCCATTCATTTTCAGAGCTAGGGCAGAATTATTCTCTTTTTAAGACCCTCTGTTCTTTTTTCCCCCTTTGGTCAAAGGGACGATAAACCAAAATTAAACCACTATGCAATCAACCAACACACCAAGCCATGGTTTCTTGAACACGCATTGCCTTTAATAATCTGTAATATAGCCAGGGTTTAATTTGGGTTTTGGAATTAACTTTCAGCCAGGTTCAGAAAGGATCCAGCATAAATTGAAAGAAGAAAAGGCAACTGTCAAAAAATAATCTTGCAAACCATGTTGCATTCCATGCAGTAGTTTTTTTCCTCATGAAAATGTTCCTTTTTTTCCTCTGGTTAAATGAGACCAAAATGCAACTTGTTATCCATCCAACTTTTTCCAGAATGAGAAGCCATTCTGCAGAACTTTAAAGTGATTTTTGCTTTGCATTCCTGAATGCAAATTCTGGACACTGCTTTTACTCCAACCCGTTTTCAGGTGACCAGAATGGAAATCCTCAAAAATTACCCAGTGCTCTTTAGTTGTTCATAGCAGATTGGCAGACATTACCTTATTAACTGATGAAGCCTGGTGGAGCCCCTGAGATTGTTAACAAATTCTGAACTAAACCCAAATAAACCCTTATTTGGGCTGCTTGTCTCAGATCTACCAGGTAGAGTTGAAGACAATGAAAGATCTGGACCTTTGCAATCAATCATTCTTCCCAAATGCAACAGCTGGATTTATATTATTTATATTTAAAAGGCTAAGATTAGCTGTCTAAGAGGACTCTTCAAGTGAAGAAAAACTCCGTTGCAAACTGGAGATGCTATTTAAATCAGCGGATATGAGCAGTAGCTGGCGATGCCGCAGCGATTCCCTTGATTTCTTGCAATTTTAATGTAGCCTTGGTTGCCGTAATTGATTCCCCAACTGTTGGAATAAAAGGACAGCACAGAAAAAAAATTAACATATACTTTATGAATGGGACTTTCTTAAGTCATGGGTCTAAATGAGGATGTGGTGTGGGTGGGGAATGCAACTGATATTCCCCAAATTATATGCCAACCATTTCTCTGGCATCTTTGGAAGATTGGATAGTTTGACTGACAACTGGCAAAAATGGTTAAAATGCAATGTAGCCTTCTGCAAACTGGGTTCTCACAACATGCTAAGCCAACCAAATACATTTTGGTTTTATGCCAATTGTGAACCTAGTCTGCATATCAGGGATGTGTAGAAATTACTTGATTTCCATCTATTTATTTTTTACAAAATAGTTTAAGTCTTCTTTTCTAGTTGAGAAGCCCTTAAAATGGCTTATAAATCCATACATATGCAAAAATATGAACTACTTTAATTCCACTGTATTTTTCCTTGGACAAACCTGGATCTCATCTTATGCAAAATCTCCCTCCTACTCTCTTGCAAGCAGACAAAAGCTGCTAAATATTCAACTGTCCCTAAGTTAAGCCCTGGGTGTGCTGCTTGTTCATTGCAGAGAATGTCTGCATTGATACTTAAGACCATAGCATCGTGAAATAACCTTTTCCTTGACATTAATCCTGGTTTGGCACCTGAAACTGCCCAAGGGTCAGCGTACCTGTTCTTCACAAGCCAATAATCCATGCCATTCTCCGTTCCATACCCAACGACAAGGACTGCGTGATTCACATGCTGACTGGTACACTTGGGATCGTTGTAAATTCCTAGTTGGGAAAAAGTTGGAATCACTTCTACAGTAGATGTTTATCAGGAATCCAGCACCCTGAACTCACAAAACCAAGTCTTTGCTCATTTAACAATCTATAAAAATGCAGAAAAAAATATTTTGGGGCTCTGGTGTATGTGTGAACATTAGGACTCACCCTGTTTATATAGAAAGAAGGTTGCCTGGTTTGCATTGATGGCCACTGACACCGGTCCTATTCTGGCTACAGCATCCTTCAGGGAAGCCTCATTTCCAGATGGAAGCAAGACATATTGAGAACAAGTAGCAGCTCGTGTGGAAGGATTATAGTGACATACTCCATCCTGCAGGAAGCAGGAAGAAGACAAAACTGGTTTTCCTCCCAAGTAAACCCACAGAATGATGCACCTTTCAACCCCATTATTTCTTCCTCCACCTTATTTCTTAAATAACCCTGTTTGATAGGCATTTGAAACCATAGCTTGCTTGCAGTGGTAGGTGATGCCAACACCTTTGGAAGGTGCTAAAATTTATTGCTGGGATACCACCTGATTTCAGCCACTGCACAAAGTGTTAAATGCACCCTTGTGTTGGGAGTCTTACAAACAATAACATTTTAATCAAGGTAAAATAAATAGTCTGGAATTATGGCAAGCATTTCTACACTTCCGTCTTGTTAGTAAAGGCATAATAAAGGATTAATAGTTTTTTTTAAAAGCGTGCAATTTTTATAGTGGTGATACAGATTGAGAAAATCTGTTAAATATCACTGCTTATAATCAATGGTTAATTCATTTGTTTATTAATTGATTTTATGATATAGCACATGGTGCAGATGCCATCTTGATAGAGCAATACTCCATTTTAGGTGAAAGAAACAAAGAATATCTCTTTTAAGATGGGATAACCACCCATCCTTATGCTGAATTATTCCGTGTTTTTTTCTAATGCAGGACGATTAGATGGAAGCACAACTGGATTTTATGGCACAATTCTATAAGTTAACTCTGAAAAAAGTGGCAAGCGCTCAGTACGGCGTATTGTGCATAGGACAGCAAATTCAGTTAAGGAAGTCGGTGAAATGATTAAACATGCCAGCTTTAGTAACAACACTCACAACTCTTTGCAAGCAATCACGAAAAGAACACAAAAGAGGGACAGAATTTAGAAGAAGTTTGCAAACAGTTTTCTGCATAAGTAACCATACAAACCTTGGCTTCGTATGGATAAGAAGCCTCGGAGTTGATACCTTTATTATCTATGATATATTGAAAAGCAGCAGGCATATAACCTCCGTTACAACCATGGTTTCCATAGGAATTGGAGCAGTCAACAAGATTTTGTGCGCTAAGTGACACCAGTTTCCCGGTCTTGATTTTTAATTGAGCTTCCAGAGCTCCAACTGCGCTAAATGCCCAGCAAGCTCCACACGAATACTGAAAGACAGAGATGCCCAAAATCAGTCGCACAACTTTATTTATTTATTTAATTTATATGCTGCCGAAATCCGGAGACTCTTGGTGGCTAACAAAAAACAATTCTAAAAACATTAATTAATTAAATTAATTTATTAAAAATTGTCCCAAACAAGCCAGTGGATGTTAGAAGTTCTTCTCACCTGGTCCTTAATACTCGTGACACATCCTTTGTCCCTCCAATTGATAGAATCAGGAATGCCGGAACCTAAGATGGATTTGTGTAAAGTAGCGTTTTGGTTCCACCAGTATGGAATTTTCAAACCGGTCAGGAGCGATGTTACTTCCTCACTGGTCTGTATCAGGATCAGAAATACATGTATTTGTATAATCCAAAGAAGAACTTTTCAAAAAACACAGAACAGAAGATCAGAAAGGGGACTTTGCTTCTTTGCACTTCAATGCCCAGTTGTGTGAAAGAATTTATCCAAGGTGATCAAATGGCAAATTCTTCAACTGCTCAATGCATTCAGTGAAAATTCACTTTTGAATTTAAGAAAACGGACACCCTCCTGGTTTGGATAGGAAACACTAGAGATTTTCCTTGAGGGAGAAAAGGGGAATACTTGCAACAACAACAATAACAACAGGACTACATTTTTCAAATGAAATCAGCAGACCTTGCACTTTGTTCACCCAATTGCAGAAGTTTCCATCACCTGAATATTTTTTAATCCTCCTTAAGAAAATTCAACTCACTGTATTCTTTAATCCTCACCATGCACATTTTTAAAAATACCAGCAGTTCACTGAGTCCTGTCCGTCATCTAATAGACATAATTACCTATTTAAATATCCGTTAAATAAAACTGACCATATCTCCTAAGTGATTCATGCCAAGTTCGTAAGAATGCAAGTCCAGCGAATATTCAAGATTATGCAATGTGATAAATTGTATGTTCTTTTCCCAATTCATTCGGCGCAACTCTTCGTGATTCTGAGAATTAAAACCGAAGTCATAGTTACCCAACAAGAAGATCTTGCTTATAAAGAGAATTATTTACTTCTTTATTTTTGTCGCTTACCCCTCTTACCTTATTTTGATATTCTTTGCCATATTTTTTCTTCCATAGTTCCCAATACTTATTCAGTTTGGGGTCTTTTTGCCACTGTGATGCAGACACAGTGACAACGCAGAAGGCCAACAGCCAAGCACATACCTCTATCCTGTTGAGATATAGGATTATTGACTAAGGGGGCCACCCAAATTTGAAATGAAGAGAGGCTTCCAACCACCACTTATATTCATGAATGTTGAAATAAATTTATCGCTTTCAAAAAACAATTATGTACGTTCTCAAGTACTTGATGTGGCGAATACGGTACTAGTATCCATGGCTAAAATGAACCCTAATGATGATCCATCATTGTCGGTGATCCTCCTGGACTTCTTCAAATCAGGGCATGCCAGAAGAACAATGATTTAACTTTCTTTCCCAACTGCTAGCAAACCATGGAGGAAACTAGTTTGAGTGATAATTATTTATGCTTGTATAAATAATATCTGCACAAGGCAACATTGGTGTTCATTCAGAACATCGTATAATCTTGAAGCCATAAGGTCTTTTGTAACTTGAAGACAAAGTACTGGAGATATCATACTACTCCAAAAACATGCTTTATCAAATGCAGGATAGCCTCAAAGGGCTTTGCTTCTTACAGATAATTTATTACCCTTGTACCACGAGCAAATACAGCACTATTGTTAAAATACTCTGCGTGGCATTCCCTGATCTCTTTGTAAGAAGCAAAGCCCCTTGAGGCTATCCTGCATTTGGTGAAGCATGTTTTTGGAGTAGGTTTATCAGAGTTTTAAAAGTAGTGCTCTATTTGCTTGCGGTACAAAGGAAACAAAGCAATAAATAGAATAATCAACGGAAGATGGAGAGACTGTACCACAAATAAATATATATTTCTAATGATACAAAAAGGTTCTTCTCCACTGCATTTCTGTCATCTCTGGTCTGGAACTGGAGACACCGTCTTGAATTAGTCTGCTTGAAAAGCATGTAAAGAATCAAGGATATATATCCCCTTTATTTTTCCAGTTTTGTAACCCTAATGCACCTTTGCTACTTAAGGCCTTGGTCATATTTGTTTCAAAAATGTGTACAATAAAAATAGGACTCAGTTACGGTAGGAAATATTCACCACATTCACCAAAGTGTTTCACTTATAAGTAAAAGTGTCTCAGCTGTAATTTCCTGTTGAATCCATACTTGGTAGCAAATGCTGCTTTCTGACTTGTTACATACAAAACACTGGATGAAAAAATATCCATTATCATCCAGAAAACAGAGACTCAAAGCTAAAAGTTAACATTGTTCCAAGCTTCCTTTGATGGCAAAACAAACCCTTTCGCTTTGCTAAAAGGTGGTGGTGCAGGGAAGAAAATGACCCTGTACCTACCTGAACATCCTTCAGTTGGCAAATGTTTTCAAATCACAATCATCCAACTTCTGACCCCGCAAATCCCCAAGAATTTTTTCTTGTTGACAACTGTTGGCTAACTCCGAGGCTGAACCCCGAAGCTCAGCAAAGCAGCCCAAGCAAGTTTGTGGCAAAGGAAACAAATCAATTTATTAGCCTTGTCACATGAGCCTCCCCAAACAAGGAAATGGGCTGTGATTTTCACTTTCATTCTAACCAGAAGCTATCTGAATCTTTGTTTTTGCTGGCTGGGTTTTGCCAGATTTTTTGCTCATCCTTCAAGGGGCTGAAACTAGGAAGGATGCCACGTTAACCTGAGATTTTTGCCCACAAAGACCAGGATGCATGCAGCGGTTCATTTCATTTTGGAGATCCCCCAGGAAGGTGCCTTTGCCCATTGGTGAGCATTTTCAGATGATGTTTCTCTCTATAAGTCTCCTCATTGTCTGCAGAGTGTATCTAACCCTTGGCAACTTTAAGATGTGTGGACTACAGATCCCATTGCAAAGTGTCAACCAATTTAAAACAGGCCTCAGGACAGATCTATCCCTGTCAGGTCCAAAGCTGGGTAGAATCAAAGATACCCTTTGATTTTGGTTTGGCTTATTTTGCAGACTCGTGTTGTAAGTCACCGTTTGCCGCTAGATGTGTGGGATGAACTTAACCAATCGTGATTTATTTGATAAACTGCAGTTAAGAGTTCATTGTGCAACTGAGCCCACATGCCATCGAGGTTCAGTCGCTAGGGTGTGACAGTGGAAGCACACTTCCAGGCAACAAGGCTTGAAGCCAACTGCTGTTGTGAGATCAGGAGAATGGTTTGCCCAACTCCCTTTGCTTTCAGCAAAACTGAAACAGGAGCTAAGAAGGTAAAACTTCACCGCACTTTGGCCAAAGAAAGTCATGGCTGGCTTACAATTACCCCTGGCTTTTCTGCACATGGGTGCGTGAGCTGGAATTCACAAGCTTTTGCTTTGTAAGAGAAATGGCAGTTGGTCTTCTTTTAGAGAACACCAACAGGAATGAAAAATAGGAACAGAATTTGCAACCAGATCCTCCCTTCAGCTGCAAAACCTCAAAACGGGGGGAACCTGGCTGTCCTCCAGAGAACTGCATGGCAGGTCGGGCAAACGCTCCATCTGAGATCCTCCATTAGAGCAGGTGTGTTTATTACTCATGTAGGGATTTTGGGGGGGAAAGGCCACTGAGGCAAAAATATCTTATTTTAGAGAACTATCACGGATAAAAGAACTGTTCTTTCTTTGCACCTGGGAAGCCTTTCATCTTTCCTGGGGAGGGGAGGGATATACATTTCTTCCTTTTGTTGCCTGCAAAGCCAAACTCACCAGTCTCCCAAATTTTGTAACGCTCCATGATTTCCTCTTGCACAAATCCATCCATCACTTTCCTCCATGCAAATCATCCATTAGGGAGTCGGAAGAATTGCATGGGGGGTTTTGGTAGGGGATCTGTGCTGCCGCGTGGCCTAAGATCTGCGTCCTGCCACTGTGCCCCACGATGGTGACATCTGGGCTTTCCATGAGTGGCCCCTAAAACACACTCTTCCTCACACTACATCCAGCTTCCAAAGTATCTTATCCTCCTTCATTTCATCCCTGCCTCTTTTAATCCAAGATGCCAGCAGTTAAGACCTGAGTTTCTTAATCTTAGCAACTTTAAGATGGGTGGACTTTAACTCCCAGAATTCCCAGCCCCTTCAATTCCCATAATTCCCTGTTTTCTCCATTATTCACTTCTATTTTGAAAAGTTGATTTCCCTTTATACGTGGGCTAATGAGACAGGCAAGGTCATGCCTGGTAGGAAAACATTTCTCCAGCTTTTGCAAAGAACAAATGCAGCAACATTGTGTAAAAAAAATCCGGAATGAATTCTTTTTAATGCGCTCTCAGCATGGCCTATGAAGCAAAATGGCTCCTTCCTGTGTCAAGGGTCCCTCTCGTCAGCTTGGGAATCCAGCCGTTGGCCAACGAAGGAACAGGATTGGGTCTTGAATCTGGCCATCACCGTTCACATCTTTGGGAAGCTGGCTAGGTTGGCAATTCCACAGGCGTTGTCCATATTTCGGGCCATGAAGACGTAGCCTTTGTCACCCCATCCTTCCCCCCAGCTTGGGTGGAAAAAGAAATAAAAGGTTTGAATTAGAAATCACCACCATGCTTCTCCATTGATTATCTAGATTCATGGTGGAAACTGACATTTGAAATATGAAGGTTTTATATTATACCAGAGCTGGCTTCCTCCGTGCATTTTTCTCTCTTAATTTGGGGCAGGTTATTTTTTTTACATAGAGCAGCAGTTGCATTAGACTTTGTCTGGGGTCACCAGACAAAATTTAGGGTTTGCTGCCCCAGGATATGATTTCTCACATAAAGCTGGGGAGAAATTGAGTGGTACCTGTTTTTCACAATCCAGTGCTTGGAACCCTTCTGAGTTCCGTAACCCACTGTCAGGACGGCATGATTGATGTTGCTGGCGTTGCAGTTTTCATCGTAATACACCCCTGAGAAAATCAGAAAGAGAAGTGCTTTCAATTCTGCAGAAGTCGACTTTCTTTTTACCGCTGTTTGCTCAACCAGGTCATGATCGTCTTTGGGATGCGGTGAGATGGCTTCTTGTGACCTCTGAGGATGAGTCAAAGGAGGATGAGTCAAAGGATGCTCTTCTCAAATACCAATGACTCAAGATCCTTGCATGGCACAGAAGAATGTGGAAGGTTTGGCAGTGCAAGTCAAGCAGGATGCAGTCAATGGAAAACGCTCAGCTGATTCAGGAGAGGATGACCCTAAGGTCCCAACTGGACAGGACTGCTTCCCCATCTCACCGCACTCTTGACAACCAGCATCCTTCCTGACTCACCTCGGCTGTAGAACTGGAAGGAAGACAAACTGGCATCGATGCCCACTGAAACGGGGCCGACCCGGGCTACAGCCCTTTTCAGAGCCCGCTCATTGCCTTCTGGGATCTCTCTGAAACCGCGGCACTTGGCGGCTTTGCCAGTGGGATTGTACATGCAATTTTCATCCTACAGAGAGGAAAACACATCAGCTCTTCTTTCTTTTATGAACAAATACTCTCAAAACCCTTCACATCTCCTGCCATTGGCAAGTTCCCTCTTCCAGCCAAACCATCTCATCACCATGTACCTTCCAAACTGTTTGTTCAACTCCTCAAATCTTCCACCAGTTTAATATATTAATTGGGATGACTGGAACGTCACTCAGCCCATTGGCGTGTGGACATTCCCCATCAAAATACCAGGCCACCAGCATTATTTTCTGAAAATAATGGACAGTCATTTGGCTGGGATGGTATAAGGACTCCTGCCTTTGACAGGGGGTTGGACTAGAACGCCTCCAAGGTCCTTTCCAGCTCTAGGATTCTTCCTATTTGAGCAACAGGCCATTGGCATTTTCATTGCCCCATATTTTGTCTATTTCAGTTGCACGTATTTGTTTATGCTATTTTATCTCTTACTGTAAGACATCTTGGAGACTCCCCTTTCCAGAAGGCAGGATGCAGGCCAATGAACCAAGAAGCCCCCTGAGCAGCGATGCTGGTTCAAATGGTTGGCAGTGAT
>JANHZU010010719.1:21267-34003 GCA_032468055.1 Acrochordus granulatus | reverse complement strand
AAACATGGTTTCGGTTTGGTCTGTTCGGCTGCTTTAGGAACTCGCGCGATGGGGCAAGCAGGGTTTGGCCATGTGACATGCCAGGTGCAGTACAAAATGCAGAACTGACTCAGTCACTTAGGCCCAGCTTTAATTTGCCCAGTGAGGATCCTGAAATAAACTTGAAAATCTCAACGCAGGTGTCCAGCATGGGATTTTCCACGTTTCTCTGGAAATGTTGTGTTGCCAACCTAAGCAATACTGTCAAGTGTGGTTTGCTGGCTTTTGAGGCATGGCCACTCGTCCTACCTATCTTGATCAGGATTTGGGGTCTGTGCGTGAGAAATAAAAGTTCTTTGTGACTTTTAACTGCTAACTGATAGTAAGACAGTGTTGACAGTCTAGTTTGGTGGAAACCTTTCCAATCTCAGAAAGAATTTGGAACAATTTTCAGGCCCCTCTTGGGCATTTCCAACCTATTAGTGGCTGTGTTCAAGCCTTTGCAAGAAAATCAGCTCACAAATTTGCACTCCTCTCTTGTAGTGAATGACCTGGAATATAAAGACATCAAAAGAACCGTGCTGTAAAGATTGTTGGCTTTCAAGGTGACCCAGGATTGTGAGCTGTTTTTCTTAGAATGACTAAGTAAGCTAAGAAAACTTGGAAGGAAAAATTGTGACGGGGAAGAAAAAAAAATAAGTAAAAACATGTGACCAAGTCATGCGTTTCTGACTTCTTTGGGATGAAGACTTGGCTCACCAAAGCCATTCCCAGAAAACTGCAATTCCTAACCCAAAATAAGTGCAGATCTGGATGCAACTTGAGATTGGGGGGAGCTTGCCAAAACCTTGCTCATCAGCTGACCCATTTTCCAAGAAGACCTTTCTCTAAACAGACTTCCGAATCAAAGCCAAGAACCCGAGTTAGAAATGCAGTTACAACCATCAGATGGAGAGTTGAATCATAAACAGTTGATCACACGGCCTATTTTTTTCCTCCTCCTGGGTATTCCTCCTTCTGGAATGCACCAGGGTAACTTTCCAGAACTTGATTCTGGCTGATAAAAAGTAGATCCTTTTTTGCAAGCCATGCAGATAAAGCTTTGCAACGAGTCAAAGAGCCCCAATGCTCCAATATCCTTTAGAGTCTGCTGACTTCCTAGTGCCAGGACAGGATTCCTATAAAATCTGCTTCGAGGTCCCAAGGAATGGCAACAGCCATCAGCTTGCCAAGTCCTTTTAATGGGAAGAAACAACTGCACAGGGCAGAGGATGTTATCTGTGGTAAGAAGGCCCCCACAGGCAGCAGAGTCTATCTTTAAAAATATAAGTTGCAACAAAGCTATAATGCAGTTGCAACCAGTTAGATTCTGCTTGCAGGATTCCTGGACATGTCCCTGGAGAAGACAGCCAGAGAAGACACCCTTGGCTGGGAAAAATGAGACCAGCTCTGCCAGGCTGGTCACACCTCTCTGTGCACAGCACTCTGCTTTATCAGGAACACAGGGAGGGGGCAATCTAACTCCCGTGCTAACTGCCAAGGGATATTTCCTCCATTAGGTGATCTAGCTGTGTTCAGAAGTAGTCTAAACCGAGTTTCTCAACCTCAACTTCTTTAAGCGTGGACTTCAGCTCCACTTAGAATTCCCCAGTCTGTTGGTCCACCCTTCTTAAAGGTTGCAAAGACAGGCCAAAGTGATTGGCCAATGTTGCATGCATAGCAGAAAATCCTGGAAAAACAAATTACGCAATGGACAGAGGAGGACAATCTCTGGCCTCCTCTCAAGCTGCCACCCACTGAAGAAAAATCAGTTAGCAGAGATGTGTTCGTGCACACCTATACACGCACTTATGTTATAAGAACATGGGGAAATAAAAGCTGTCTTTCATTCAACTTTGATAGCTCCAAAATGGGAAAATCCCCATTTCAAGAATATTCTGTCCCCATCTTCCTGTCTGTGTGTACGTGAGGGGGAGGGATTTATATGCTTTCAATGAAGGAAGGAAGAAAGGTTTTTTCTCCTTTGATATGAAAAATGTGCATTACAGTGGCTGGAAAACCTGCTTTAGAGAAGACCGTGCAAGTGAGCACCTCTGCCTTTTATCTCAGATAGTGAAACCGAGGAGGAGACTGTGTGAGGTTGATAGTTTCAAGAAAGACGAACACTGGGTGTTGTTCTTTGTGCAATTTTTATGGCTTTTTGGTGTCCTGTCGTAAAGCGCACACAAGAAAAAAGGAAAGGGCTTACACAGATTGGGAAGGGGAGACGGGTGGAAAGCAGCAGAGCCCACTTTAATTGCACAGGTCGGAGAACAGCCAAGGGGGTCCCAAGACCCCCAGAGTTGGAAAAGGCAGGCCATGCAAATCAACTCCCTTGATCGCCTCCACTGCTAAACCAGGGTCCTTTTCCTTCTTTCCAAGAATGGGAAAAGGCTCTTCCAGAATCAAGGTTTTGATAGTTTTAAACAGGGTCTAAACATTGTTTTAAACAGGGACTGTTTTTCTCCTGGGTTCCTTGTTGTTCCCCATGATTGCCCACTGCCCCATCCCCAAAACTGAGTTTGCACAAAGATTGTGCCAGCACATTCTCCAAGCACAGAGCACAATGTGGCACAAAGGAGGAGTGGAAGGACAAGCTCTCCAACAAAGGGATGACGATGGAGGCGGAGGAGGAGGAGGCATGCCAGCCTTCCCCCATTACATTAATACTGCCTGTGAGAGGGGCAAGAGACACGCGTGTGCAAGCGTGTGATGGAAGAAATATGGGGCCGGGAGTTCTTAAGAGACCTCCCTGGTTCACAAGTCACAAAATTGCCTAAGAAGTAGGAGCATCTTGACAAAATTTGACTCCTTGATGTGTATAAACAAGAATATAAGGTAAGATATAAAAGGTTACGTCATAGAATTAAAAACAAAACAAAATAAAACACCCTGCTGAACTTTTTCCTTCCTGAGCATCTTCTCTTGAGATGGATGGAGGGAAAAAATTTTTAAAAAAAACCCAACCGACTGTTCTTTTCAGGTTGCCTGAATACATCTTAGAGGTTCTCCCAGATCCCAGCAAGGTCCGTTGCAGGCTGGTGGGGAGAGGAGGCTCCTCTTGGGCAGTCCCAGAGATTTGGGTGGAAGGTTGAATCTGAGCTGGCCTCTGTGACCCCCCCAGAGGCTTCGGTTACCCCATATCGGGAAGACGGGGGGCTCTTTGAAAGAGTCAGAAGAAGGAGGGGAGAGCCCTCTCCACATTGCTACACAGGGTACTGCCCCATTGCGGTGGGCGCTTTCCTCGCTTACTCCGAAAAGGGCGGAAAGATGTTCAGTTCAGGAAATTCTTCATTGCTGTAGTTGGTTCCTTGTTCCCCCAACATAGATAGCATATCCTGGAAACCCAAAAAAACCCAGCAATAAACACAGAGCAGAATAAAAGAATAAAACGTTGAAAGCAATAAATAATAGAAAATCAATTTTAATATTAATATTTATTGCTTTTAATGCTTTATGGACTGTAAGCTCCCTAGAGTCCCTTTGGAGAGACAGGCAGCATATAAGCTTGATAAATAAATGAAAATAAAAAAATAATGACCTGCAATTCAATTGGAGTAACTTAGGAAAATGCACAGGGTTAAAGAGAGGAATGAGACAAGCTGTAAAAAAAAATCCGCGTTTTCCCAGTTCATTCTTCCTTTTATTGTCCATCTCAACCAGATAAAACCTCTATAGGTAACTGTCCTTGACTTATGATCACCACTGGGCCCAGAATTTTTTATTGCTAAGCAGTGCAGTCCTTAAGCGAGCCATCAGACTTAATTTTACAACCGTTTTTACTGTGTTGTTAAGCGAATCACACAGTTGTTACAACAAATCCAGCATCTCCCATTGACTTTGCTTGTCGAAAGCCAGCTGGGAAGGTTGAAAATTGTGATCATGTGCAGGGGTGGTGCGATGACCACAACACACTACAACTGTCCTAAATGTGAGCCAGTTGCCAAGCACTCAAATTGTGATCATGTAGCTTCAGGGGTGGTGCGATGATTGTAACTTTAGTCACTTTTTCCAAGGCCATTTTAATTTCAAACCATTGTTAAAACAAATGGTCATAATTCGAGGACTACCTCTACAATTCTGTCACTTCCCCTTGTTTCTTATCACCAAAACTGATAAGCTGACTCACCGGGAAGACTTCTGGCTGGGTAGACTGCTGTTGGACATGGGACTCGCCTGAGTTCTGCCATTGTGGCCAAACGCCGACCCCTTCTGCTGTCCGGGCTTGGAATGGGGCCGGATTCTGCCCACTCTCTCCAGCAGCTGAGGGAGTGAAATGGTCTGTGAGAAAGACCTTGAGGGAGGGAGCAAAGAAAGGCCGCCTAGGAAACGGTCAGATAAGAGAGAGCTCAGCCCACAGCTGAGGCTCAGAAAGGAACCTCCCTAATTTCTCAGGTTGTAAAACAGACAGTGAGAGATTTGTGCTTGCAAGATTCTGCTATGAAGCTTTACAATAAGTAGAATTAGCTCATTTGGTGGTGGTTCCTGTCTGGTCTACCTGGGAAGGCTGACAGGAAAGAGGAAATGGAGTTCCTTCCAGCTCCCTGAAGATCACTTAACAATAATTTGACCATGGAGGCATCAGTTACAGAAAGCCAAGCAAGGAGGCCAAGCCTGCTGGTGGCTCAAAGGGAAACCGAGGGACTTACCGAAAGGGGCATTCCGACCGGCAAGGCTTGGGTAGGAAGCCCCGGCTGGTGAGGGTGTGGAACCAGGATTTGGCATGGGGCTGAAAGAGGACGGTGTGGCCTGGAAGCTGCCCATGGCAAAGGAGGGAGGCCGAGTCTTCATAGGCTGGGAAGCTGCTGGCTGAAGAAGGCAAAGTGTGGAAAAGAAGAAATGATAAACTTTCATCCTATGTTTTTGTTATCAGGGAAACAAACATCTTCTTTGGGAAGATGAAGGTGGCCAAAGCCAACATCCCCAAAATGGAAGGCTATGCTAGGAGGGACCCCATGCTCAGGAAAAAGCCCTTGGAAAAAAATTATGGGCCATAACTCTCCCCCAAATTTTCACTCTCTCCAGAGATGGCACCAGTCAGGAGGAAAGTAGACAAGAAGCCGGTCTTGAACTGCTCAGCCAGCAGCTCCTGGCACCTAGTCATGCCCAACGTACACTTTTGGGGGGAAGGTGGGTGCAGATGAAGAAATAAGAGATGGAGCAAAGCCAGAAGGCAAAGTTACTTGGGCTGTGAAAGGTGGCCGTGATCCCGAAGCCCAGGCAGTTCCAGAGACCTGAGAGGGGCTGGCATGGCGAGAGAGGTGAGCCAGGATGGGTCCGGCTGTGGCTGAGTGCGCCTGGCCTGGCTGGAGGACATTCACGGGAGGCGCCAGGCTGCTGCTCCTGGAATGGAAAAGCAACCCCAGTGAAGAGCACAACAGAAGGAAAACCTGCCTTGGGAGGTCTGGAGGCCCAACTGGGAAGTCCCCAGCAACAGCTGCAAGGGGAGAAACACCTAGAAGCCCCTTCCTCACCAATGCCAGCCTGGCACCCCAAGTCCTAGTGAGCCCATGGAAAAAGAATCAGGATGAAGGAGAAATGCGCCCACAGAGATATCACAAAAGGAATTAGGACTCTGAGCCTTACCGGAAGCTCTCAGCAGGGCGTGAAGCTACAAAACTGTTCCCTGGGGAGAAGAGGGACTGGCTGGTGGGCACCGAGCTGGCCGAAATGGGCTTCGTCTGGTCTGCAAAAGATAAACTAATTTGTTTTATACAGGCACCTTTCACGGGAGGTCCTGGGAACCAGGCCTTCCACCTTGCCCCATACCTGGGGTGATGTTGCCGTAAATCTCGCTGAAGCCAGGGTCCCGCTCCTGGGCAAAGAGGCCCTCAGTCTTCTCCAGAGATTTGCCGTGCTCTGGGCCAGGAGCGCTCACGGCCTGGAGGGAGGATGGCCCAAATACTTATCGACGTCCATGCTTCCTGACTACATCAGCATGCAGCACCTTTGGCCCCCTTACCTGTGGGTGGTCGTAACTGGCTAAACTCTCTCTTCCGGGAACCACATCGAGCTCTGCCGGCTGCGCTGGCTGTGGCCTAAAAGGCAGAGGCTGCGATCAGCCTTGCCCACCCCAGCCCGAAACTGGGTACTGAGCCAGTACCCAAAGCCCATGCCCAAGGAACAGGCTTTGAACCAGGCCCATGGCTCTTACCTGGCAGCCAGGTGCCCCGGGCCCATCTCCAATGGCAGGCTGACATTGGGACCCAGCTGGGGCCTCTGCATTGGGTTTGATCCAGCCGGGCGAGTCTCCTGGCTGGCATTCCTGCAGGGAAGGGAGAGGAGAGCCATGAGGGGTGGGCAGGCAGCCCATTTCGAGACAGGGAACAGCACAGAGGAAGCGGGTGGGGGGAAGAGGTTTCGTAGTCAGGATTTAAAATCCTCCCATTGTTCATCCAAAACAAGCTCTGGGTGCTTTGCAAAGCAGACCATATTAGGAGACAGAGAGAGATGAGCCTCATGCGATTCAGAAGACCCACATCAGTCGTTCTGCAGATGGCCCCATGTCTCTTGGTTGGCACAGTGGCTTTCCCTGCCCACCTCACCCCCGAAGCTAAGCAATGGAGATGGGATGGAGATGTGTTCATTTTTGGAGACCACAACCATTTTCTTGGGGGCCCCCATTGCTGTACCTCTGCATCGCTCAAGCCCACATGATGACTGACCTCATCCCAACAAGAAAGTCCCACCCACTTGTCCTGATACCACAGCAGCTGGCCAATCACAAATAAACCAGGTTGAGCCTAGGCAAAGCTGGGGGCAGCCGAGGTCCCATTTTCCTCTTTGGGTGGGATTCGACTGTCTATCTTTGGCCACTTCATTGGAAAGGGAGTTGGGGGAACTGGATGCGTGCAAAGCCCTTCTAGAGCCTTGGCCCCGTTAGCCTTTCTGAGGGGAGGATGGGGCAGTGTCCCAAGTACATACTTCACATTGGTGTTGGTGCAGATGATGTACTCAATCTCATCCGAGTAAGGGTTCTGGAAGGTGAAGGAGCTTGTCCGCATCCAAAGCCATTCCCGGTTCTTGGACCGGAAACGGAACATGACCGAGAGCACCTGGCCCTTTAATTTCACCACCTGGAAAAACGGACTCCATCAGGTGTTGCTGTGGGCTCAGGGTTGACCTGCAAAGCCACTGAGGGATGTCTCCCTCCAGGTTCAGAAAGGCCAATGTGTCCTTGGGTGGCAGCAGAACTGGGGGGGAAGATCTCTCTCCAGCCATCTTGTTCTAAAAAGACTGAGCCTAACCAAGAGACAATTGAGTCTCCTGGACTCCCAAGACAGTGATCCATCTCCTACAGGGTCTGCTTTTAACAGGCTGCCTGGAGGGCTGAAGCAGGTGATGATGGTTATGGGGTGGAATGCCATGTTATGGACCCTTTGCAAGCCCCCTGTGCTCTCACCCACCCTTCCTCCAAGCCTTCTGCAATAAGCCTGGAATAAGAAGGGCCCTGAAAAGCCAACTGGCTGGAAGAGCTCACTGAAAAGGCAGCCCCAGCTCCAGCATTCAGACGTGTCTTGGCTGGCGGCTGATATTGAGCCGCTGTGTGGGTTTACCTGCTGGAAGCTGTCCCTCAACAGCTGCTGGTCTTCAGGGTGGCAGAAGTCAACAATGTCCTTCCCCAGCAGTTCCTAGCATAGAGGAAAGACACCAGATGCAAACCAGGCCCCCTGCTTCCAACCTCCGAGATCATGGAATGGTCTCTGCCTAGCCAGAAGTGGCCTTACATTTTCCAAATTTGCTTTGGCAATAGAGAAAATCCACTTAAAATCTCATTGCCACCACTCCAAAGCAAGACAGCCCAAAACTCCTTTTTTATTGGAGAAAGGGTGACCCAGTCAGGCCTTGTGTATATTCATAATGGCTTGCCACTCTCTTTTTAAGGTTGCATCTCAAATTTATTCAGGAAGGTGGAGATGACCTGAGCAGAAGCATGCATCCTTCCTTCCCTCTCCATCCTGGCTAGCTGGCTGGGAAATTCTGGGAGGCGATGTCCTCATCTTAAAGCGGCCAAATTTGGGGGAAAACTTCCCACTGTTTAGAGCATTGTGGGTCCAGCAGTGGCCAAAGCACTGAGAAAGTGGATGCTCAAAGGCTTATTGGTGTGCCTTTCACCCCCAAAGGGAAGCCTCTTCTAAAATGGTAGTTAATTATTTGAGTGATTGAAAAGCTTTTCCAATACCCCTCAGGTGAAATTAAATTTGATCCCACTTTCAGCCCATCTCTCAGGCGTTTCCATGGCTGTTTCCCTCCCTCTCCAAAGTGCCTTCTTTGAAAACCTGGGATTCCTCAATTCCAGTGCCACCCAGATGCCTCCTCCTTGGCTGAAAAGCACTTCCCCAGCTCTGGGGCTCTACCTGTGGCTTGTAGCCAACTGTGGCCATGCAACGGTGGTCCACAAACGTGAACAGCCCATCCGTGTTGTGCCGGGAGATGAACTCAGTGGGCTGACATACAGTGTTCATGTCCGCACAACTGGGTGAGCTGGTGACCTAGGAAGAAGGGGAGAAACCCAGCTCAGGGAAAGGGGCTCTCTATCCCTCAGGTGGCCAAATATCCCTAGGAGCTTTAGAGAGCTCAGGGGAGGAGCCCAGCACAGCCACGCACTGGTTCTCCCCTGAGAGAAAGCAGCCTGCCTACCTGCAACCGGCCAATGGCCACCAGGCAGAATTTGCTTCCCTGTCCAGCATCCGGGTCGTCATCTGGCAGTGAAACTCCTGGGAAGGAGGATTTGAATTCAGAACTGCCTCTAGCCAATTGGTTTCCGGAGGCAGCTGTTTGGGCTTCCCCCCAACACCGCATTCTAGGTTTTTTAATTCTTGCAGAATGTCAGAAATAGGGAGAGGAAGCCAGGCAAGTGAAGCTCTGCTCAACCAGGATTGCCAAGGTGGAGCGAGAGGCTCGTGTGGATTACCTGCTGGGGGCCAAGCTTTGATGTAGCCCGTGCAGTGGACGACCACAAAATGGGGTTCTCCCTCTTTGATGGCACCCAGCCCATTCCTAAAAGGAGGAGAGAGATTTGGCGAGGTGTTATAGGCCCTATGGGGGGAAAGTGCACAAAACTACAAACCAATGAGTAAACAAGTCCTTCTGAAGTCTGACAGCCAGGCTGCCTCTCTCCAGGTTCCACAAGAGAATCCCAAGATGGCATTTTGAATCCTCCGCAATCAGTGCTTTGACAGAAGAGGAGGCCCCTTGGCTCTCTCCCGGTTAGATGATAGTCAGAGAGACATTTTAATCCTGTTGGGATTTCCCCATAATTTCCTCCCTCACCCTCAGTTACCTGCACCTATTCCTCATGAAGCTGAGACGGTTCATGGAGACAGGATCAACTGCTGTGTTCCCACATCTGCAGCCCAAGGGATAAAAAAACTCAATTTCAGCTTCTCCCGAGACACTGCTGCAGATGCCTTCTCTGCCCGGATCTGCTAAACTGGCAGCGGCTGACATGTCCTTCTTCCCGGCAAGCGAGTGTTGGACAAGCCCTTTGCTGCTCTGGTGGTTGGCCCCAGTCCTTGTCTGAAAGCAACCCAGTGCCCAGGCAAGGAACCTGGTTTAAAAAAAATCCCAGCTTAAGTAAAGCTTGCCACACTCTTCAGCAAACCAGCCTGCTTCCAACATACCTCATCCGACAGATAAAGGATCTGCGGGACCCCATACACATCCGCATGGACTGCTGTCCCTCCTTCTTGACTGTTCCTGTCTTCAGATCGAGGATCCGGCCTGAGGAAGCCAAGCCAAGCCACCAGGTGAGGGCCAGGACGCTGTGAGGGGCTGAGAACGAGGCCAGCTGCCGGCTCTCCACATCTCATCCCGGGGGGAACCTACCGCTCAGCGCGTTCTCTGAGGTGGACAGCTGTTCCCGCAACTTCTCCACGTCGTCGGGGTGCACAAGATCATAGAGGGTGCTTCCGAACCACTTTGACTGGGGCTGGTTCAGGACAGGTGTCACTGAATCGGAGATATAAACCACCCGGCCCGTCTCGCAGGAGACAATGAAGAGAAATCCGTCAGCTGCCTCCAGGATCAGGTGTTTGAGCTCCTGTGGAAAGAGACCAGCTAAAACAGAGAGCAGTGACACCAAGGGACCCCCTCTGCTGAGGGCAAGTACAGCTTCCAACCCTCCTGCCCACTGGCCACACCCTGTGCAAATTCAGCTGGAGCTACAGACTGCCTGAGACCAATTTCTCTACTGTCCTGCTATTAGATTAAAAAGTTAAAAGAGTTGAAAAGTTCGAAAGTTACGACTGTCCAGAGGCATCCCTCCTCCTTCTCCCCAGCAGCAAAGAAATGCAAAGGATAAAGACCTGGTCGGTGAGGAAGGAAGGCTTGTAGGTGCCATCTGTGGAGGTGTTCCCAGTGCCCCGCAGGGACTTCATGTGGGAGACGGCCATGCGCAAGATGGTGAGTTTGTCTGGCTTGCGGGCTAGGGCGTTGCAAGTGGGCACCATGTCCGAGAGCTCCGTGATGTACGCGGTCATCTTGTTCCGGCGCCGGCGCTCAATCTCACTGTGGTTCTCCCTGGGGATGGAGAACGGAACAGAGAAATAGAGAATGTGGGTTTCAAGAAATGGCCTGACTTGTCAAAAGAGGGAGAAGTGATGGGTAAGGAGTGGGAGGGGTGGAGAGGGGAGGATGTATCAGGGACCAGAATTTTTTAGGGCTTGGAAAAAGGACACGTGCCAGGCATGCAACAGAAAAAAGCAGAAGAGCCTTCAAGGAACCTTCATTTGAAACAAAACACATCAGAGCAACAGAGAGTCATCACCTTTGGGAAGGTCAAAGAAAGGGCTTGGAGGCAACAGGCAACATCCAAAGGGATCTGTGAAGGAGTCTCCATGAAAAGAAGCAGCCTCTCTCTCAACACTCCGTGCAGGGGGAAAATTAACAGTGGAGGGAGTCCGCCTGCTTTTCCTCAGATCTTTGCTGCAGATCATAGCCTACTTGGGCCTTGTTCCTTGCTAATGAATTCTGGAAAATGGAGGCAGACAAAGGGGCAGGAATCTTCTAGGAAAGAGCACACCACCTTGGTGTTGAAAGAATGATCTCTATGCTTGGTGGGGGGGAGAAACAAACCCCAAACCAGGTTTAGCATCTTGGCATAGGGGCTCATGTCTATAAAGCAAGATTCTGAATGCCTCTTGGAGCAAAATCCTTGTTTGCAGCTGGAAATCTTTGCAGAAGCTCTCGGAGTCGTTGCTGCAGAATCACCCACCACCCATCCAAAAGGTTGTACAAACTCTCTAACAAGGGGGGAAAGAAATTAGTTAAAAAACCCAGCACCTGGAAGCATGGAATGGAAGATGGTTCAGGGTAGATGAAGTAGTGAAGAAAGACAGGATGGTTTGAGTTTTTTATTTTTTAAAAAAACATAGTTTAGATTGCCCAATTGGCAGCTGCTGGAGAGCTGTATTTGTGGAAATCTCTGCCTTCCTGGACCAGGGGTTCAGCTGTCTGGGAGATTATGGGCTAGGGAAGCAAAGAGGAGGGAGAGATGGTGCTGGAGAGAACAGAGGATTTATTGATCTGCCCTTGCCAGGCCATTGAAGCTAAAACCAAGCCATTAAAAAAGTTGGGAAAAAATCAGAAAAGAGCTTTGGAGATAAACTGAAAATGCTTCTTCTATACGTCTTTTCAGTGAGAGGCTCCTGATTATATAGCATGATGTTACAACAACTCATATGTTATTGTTTCAATTCTTGATTTATTCAATGTCTGGACAGCACTTAGTTATGAGTGTATAGTGAATAGAGCCTCTCTATTCTGGAGAAGTCCTGGAGCTGTGAATGCCAATTCTAAACAAGGAACATTCGGCCCAGTCCCTTTTTTAAAAATAGTGCCCAAAAGGCAACATTCCCTACAATGTCAGACAGATGTAAAAGCAAAATTTTGCAGTCACCATGGCAGCATCACTAACAGAGACAAGACTCTTAGAGAAGCAGTGGCTTTAATAAGTCCACGTCACCCCAACTAGTTTCAGCCACAGCTGCAGCCCTGCCTGCTACCTTTCCTGGCTCGCTTTCCACGGCTTCCCATGCCACTTGTCCAGCCTGCAATCAAGATGCTGATTTGTCCACTTTTAAGGAAGAAAACACGGATGACGACAGAGGGATGCTTAAAAGGAGGTGGGTGGGAAACAGAAAAGAGAGAGCAGGGAAGCGAGCAAACTGTGCTTTGCCATGCGTGGAGAAAGCCAAACCTCTGTTCTCGTACCTGGCCAATCTTTCCTTATCCGCTGAGCTCTGTTCGTCATCAGACCTAGAAATAAAACGGGTGAGCTAAGCTCAAACTTAAGAGGGGGATTTTGCCTCCTGGGGCGAGAAAAAGAAGGGGATAACCCAGATTCTTTGCATGTTTTCACCTGAAGAGGGAGGACAGTGTGGGCATTGACCCAACAGCCCTGAAAAAGAGACCCTCCTTGGAAGGGGCTTCCAAGCCACACGGAACAGGAAGAAGAGAGTAGTTGACAAAAGAATGGAAGAGGGAGAAAAGGATGGATGGATTGATGGAGCACGAAAGGAGCCAGGGTGTCCAAAGGAAACTGTTTTTCAGCAACAGAAAATCTCATTCCAGGAGGTGGGTTCTGGTGGTCTTCACAGGGGCTTCTACTCTATTTCCAAGCCGATACTTTGCAAATAATAAATATCTCTGCTTTTCCAGATCTTATCCAAGTTAACAATTGCAGTGCAGCCTAAAGTTATCCTGAGTTTAATTTCTG
>JANHZU010010719.1:9678-21167 GCA_032468055.1 Acrochordus granulatus | reverse complement strand
AGCAAACCGTTCTTTGTCCGTGGGGAGCTGGTCATCATCACATCTAGGAAAACAATCAAGGAGAGAAGGAAGGATGTCAATGAAAGGGCTTGAAATGTGGAGTGAATACAAAGAGAAAAGCCAGAAGCAAAGTGGGCACATTCAAAATCCCAGCTGCCTGTAATAAAATTCACTTCTCTCTTAATCAAACTGCTATTAAGAGTGTACACTGGCCTTTGTCTCTTGCACTTTTTGGAACACCAAAACTGTGGCCTACAGTCTATAAAAAAGGCTAAATTCAAAGATGGCAATTCCCCCTGATGCCCCCCAGCAGAGTTTTCATTTTACAGAAAACTGAATCCACCCATTGCTTCCTGCCATTGTCTTCTCATGGCTCAAGTTCACACTGTCAAAAAGTGAGTCTACAGAGAGATGGGCTTGCTATTCCGGCAGCTACCCCCACTCAGGAGGCAGTTTAGAGGGGGTTCTCTGGTCATCCCAAAGGGACAAGAGTGAATGGATGGGTTAGCCCCCTTGCCAGGATGTCAGGAACAAAAGGGCATCCTAGAAAGGCCAAGTAAATGAGGGAATCTCTGGAGATATTGCCTGTTTTTGCACTCTCTTTTCCCAGAAGAGGGAGGATATAAGAAATTGATTAGTAGAGATGGATTTTAGCCTATTGGGGATTCTGGTCACATTCTGGGAAATTAGTGCTATTAGTTCTTGCATGAACCACTCTTAAAAATTGGCAAAAAGAAAAATCAACTCCAGGCTTCTGATACACACATTGGCAATCTTTCCTCTCTCTGGGGTCCCCTGGCTTCCTTGCCAATGGAAACCAAGCTCACCTGAGAAACTTGGTGTTCCCTTCACCATCATCATCAAAATCGAGCCTAAAACACAACCATGAAACAACAGTGATTGCAGGTCACGTCCTTCTCCATCACACCCACCCATGAGTGAGGAGAAAGTCCACCAAAGTTTGCAACTCGAGGAGATGCCTTCCTGGACTGACCCCTACCGTATCCTGCTCCCTAACTTACCCCGTCCTCCGCTTGCTGTTTCTCTGAGCAAGGTTTCCTCCAGGAAGTGTGCCTGGTGCTGACGTTCCAGAACCTGTTCCCAAAGGAGGAATTTCCGATGCTGTTTCTGGAAAGATGGAGAAACAGGCCGGCTGGTCAGGGCAAGAAGAGTTTCCGATGTGCTGGGCTGGATGTTAGTTCCCTCCCTAAGCTTCCAGGCGACAGGAGCATCAGAAAGGATGCACCTTCAAGATTGGGGCGAAATATGACCACATCTGTGCAGTCCCAAAGAGAAAGCCAGGAGCACCAAGTTTCTGAAGATTATTCTCAGAACAGAAATATTTTTAATATGGGAAAAATAGGAATGGGAAAAAAACATTCTACCACTTTTTTAGATGGATGGGCTGTCGTATATCAATCCTCAAATGTGCAAAAACAAATTCATAAAATTTCCAAGATTCATAATGGGATTTTGTCTAGAAACTTAAAAATGGAAGCAAGTTAATAGTTTCCATTTTAAAATCCCATATAGACATTAAAGACTCCAATTGGATGCTTTTGGGTCTGTTCAATAGATTGCACTAAGAGAAGAAAGGATGAGAAACTCATGATTTATTGTTATTTATTCATTTATTTTCATTCTTGTATTATGCCATATCTGAAGCAAGATCTAACTTTTGGTGATCCACTCAAGTATGGAAAAAGTCACACCCATTCTTTGGACTGTGGAAATGCATACCATTTCCATCTGAAAAGCATGCCAAGACTCGACTGACCGTAGGTTTTCACTAGAAAGAACAGGTTGCTACACTCCAACTTGATGTTGAGGAAGATGGTTGCAGCATGAATACAAAGTTTGAATGGGGCACATTGGAGAGGATTTTATTTGTCAGAAAATATCCCCAAAGATGATTTAAAAGCCTGCCACCGTGTTTCAAGGTTCTCCATGCAAAGAAAAAAAACAACCTAATTAATACCACAAAATGATAAAAGCAAAGAAATAAGTTTGAAACCACGTGAAGCACTCTTAAGAGATTGTTCCCGTTTAAGAAACACTTAAAAAGATGAAGAAACTATCAGGAATCAGAAGAACACGGTTTTTCTTATAATGTCTGTAAATTATAAACAATTTTCTTCCAACCAGAAGGATTTCACTTCATTTACAAAGGTTTCCTGGCAGGAAAATGCAAGATTTGGAGTTTTCAGAGTGAATACCTCCATTGCATTGTCCCCACCAAGTAGAAAAAAGGGCAGAAAGAAAGAATAAACCTATTTTGCTGCACTTATATTTGTAAGCATACCCCACTTTTTGGTTTCAAAACTGAAGTGCAATATGAAACCAGAAGCATTTACCTCAAGAGTAGCAATTTTGGAATAAGATAAACCCTTGTAATAACCTGAGCAACGCTTTAAAGTAAAATATGTAGTTATCAGTCCTCGTGGTTGCAATCCTTACAGCTTCCATACCAGCCAATTTTTAACTACAAATGCTCAGTCAAACATGACTTAAAACCTGTGGCTGACAAGATTTTATGTTGTGGCTTCTTTTCCAGAAAAAGTGTATCTGCAAAAGAACCATGTTGTTGTTGTTTAGTCGCGCAGTCGTGTCCGACTCTTCGCGACCCCGTGGACTGCATTACGCCAGGCCCCCCTGTCTTGCACTGCCATGGGTCTGTCTCAAAAGTCAGAATAAAAGAAACAAAACATCTGAGGTTGGCCA
This sequence comes from Acrochordus granulatus, assembly GCA_032468055.1. Lineage (NCBI taxonomy): Eukaryota > Metazoa > Chordata > Lepidosauria > Squamata > Acrochordidae > Acrochordus > Acrochordus granulatus. Next base: position 18,446 of record JANHZU010010719.1, on the reverse strand, counting down.
ACAGATGATGTACTCAGCCTAACATTTCCAAAATAAATGTACACAAAGAAAGCTGAGGGTCTTGTCTCAGAGGGCTGTCTTGAAGGTTTTAATGACAAAAAGCTACACCAAAGTATAGCGTACATCAAAGCCACATTTTAATTCCAATTCAGAGAGCCATACTTAAGGCCCCCAAAAGTTTTGCTAAGCATAGAGAGTGAGTTACCAATGAATTCTGTTTCCATTTGTGTTTCTAAGACTGAAACATTTCTGAGAGAGGCAAAGGGCTGGCTAGAGAAGTAGAAAGTTTGGCTTCCTCTACAGATACATACTAAGACACAACTCTTTCTCTAATTCTTGGCCAAAACAATTTTAACTGTCCTTAACAGCAGCAAAATACCTCTTCTGAGACACTTTCTGCAAATTGTCTAGATTATTTGCTGCATCCTGAATTAAACAGCATTTTATTGACTCCCAGACTGAACCACAGGTTGATTTTGCCATCAGGTTTTGCAAGCACAGCAATGATTTAATCAAGCACAGCCCTTCCTGGCAAGCCACTGTCCAGAGAGACCACGAGGCCACTTCTAGGCAGGCTGAGTGATGGGCATTGCGATCCTGCCCATCAGGATTATGTGAAAAGATAAACTGGATCAAGGGGGGGAGGGATGCCGTTTCCAGCCTGCTCACTGATTGCTCTGCTGAAAATGGACGCCTTTGGAGCTTGTTTTGAGGGTCCCGCACGGTTGTGGCCCCCTTGAACCCATGGCCAGCCCCCATCTGAGGCAGCTAAGAGCTAGATCTGTCCCCATCATGGCTGGGATCCGGCTGGAGCGAGCCCTTGGCAGGAGGAGCTCCGGATCAGGCCTGGTTCCTCTGAACGCTCTTCAAGGCAGCCCCACAAGCGGTGCACAGTAGCAGTCTAGCCTAACCATTATCCCTGCCCCTTGACAGCGGACAACCGCTCCTGCTGTCTTGCCAATGTCGGTGCCAGCCCCATCATGCTCAGCCAGCGTTGGCAGGGCGGCTGGGGATCATGGGAGGTGCGTTCCAAAGCACCTGGAGGTCCCACAGCTTTTTTGGAGAGGCATGATGGAGCCGGAGCTCCCCCTAGCTGGGAGAGCAACGGCAACTGTGGCTGGGGAGGATGGGAGGGAGAGTCTGGAAGAGTCACGGGCCTGCTGGCTGGGGAGGATGGGAAGGGGAGACCCAACTGGGACGCAGCAGGCGATGGGGGTCAAGGGAATTCCCCAGCCCTCTCCGGCCGCTCCTAGGATCGCCCCCCTCTTTTCCCCGAGAGCCTCCAACTCACCCTGCCCCGCTGTGGCGGTTGCCATGGCTACACAGGCGGGCGCCCCCCCGCCCCGACTCCGTGACCCCTCACTCTCTCCAGTCCCAAGATGGCGGCGGCGGGCGAGCCCTGCTGGGGCGTGGCCGAGCAGCGACGGCAAGAGGGAGCGCGCGCCCCCATTGGCTGAACTCGCCAGGGAGGCGTGGCCCACACTGCCATCGCCGCGGAAGGGGGCGCGGCCCAGAAGTAGGGGAAAAGTGATGCCGGGGGGGCGCTCGAGTGCCGGGAAGGAGAGGGGCGAAGATGACGTCATGAGCCAGCTGGCGACGTTGCCCGGAAGGGCCGAGGGCCTGTGGCATTCAAGGGTTGGCATGGATGCACACCCATCATCCGCATCACTGCAGTGCCCATCTCCCAGCCTTCTATTTGAACCCCCTTTTCATCGATAACCGAAGTTTTCTTTGTACCTTTTATAATCCCATATGCCGTGTTAAAGTGCAATGTCTCCTCCTCGCCCAAGGAAGCCAAACAGCCCTGCCGAATTTCAAATTAAAATTTTTCTTTATTTAAAAGCCAATCTGAAAAAGGAAAAAAAGCTGCGCATGCGTACCTTCTCCTCTTAACGAGCGCGGCCCGCCCTCCTCCCCGAGGCTCATGCGCACTGCAAGAGCAGGCGAGTTTCCTTGGGATTTCGCTCCCGCTCTTCTAAGAGCGCATGCGCACGATAAAGCTCGCCCTCGTCCTGGCACGAGCAATGTTCCGCCCCCGGAAGCACGTTGAATGGATTTCCTCTAAGCCCCTCTTCAGCCCCCCCAGCAAAGCCTCATTGGGTTCCAAGCAAAATAAGCCCCCCTCTTCCCTCGCCCCCTCAGGGGGAGAAGGTAGGCTGGGGAGGGGCTTGGGTGGTGGGGCCGGGGGGCTGCTTTGAAAGCAGAGGGGTCGCAGGGAGGGGCTGCAGAATGCGGAGCGGGTCCCGGGGGCGCTAGCGCGAGGAGCATTTCTCCTCCCAGAGAGGAGTGAAAAAAAACCCAGGTTTGTCCCACCCGGCTCTTGCTCTGGGCTAGGACTACAATGCCCATTAGGCTCGGCCTGCCTGGGCCCAGCCCTCCCGGGGAGAGAGCCGGCATGCAACTAACCCTGGGTCGTTTTATCTCGGTTAAAGGGGCTCGTGGCTTGGGGTGCGAAAGCCCAGGTCCTGCCGAGGGAGGCCTGGGCCCCCTGTTGCCGAGGCGCTCCCCGGCTGCTTCCTCTGGGGTGAGCAGGTGGCCGAGCAGGAACAAAAACCGAGCGAGGGTGACGGAAGGCGTACCTGCCGCTCTGGATGGGCCCGGTCAACTAGGCGCCCCCCATTGTCTCAGCAGAGCCAGCGCGGGGGGCTCTCCGAAATTGCAGGGAGGAGGGGGCCACCCTGGGGTTTTAATAGATGCGTGTGTGTGTCTTATTGCTTGGATGTGGTTTCGTAAGTATCGTACCTTTTCATCTTCTAAAGATGCTCAGACTTAAAACCAAACTGCATCTTATTTGTGGACAAAATAGAAAATCAGGGCGAAATTGGTCTAGCGCTTAAAGCATCAGGCTAGAAACCAGGCGACGGTGAATTCTAGTCCTGCCTTAAGCATGAAAGCCGGCCGGGTGACCTCGGGCCCGTCCGTCTCTCTCAGGCCAACTCACCTCAGAGGGTTGTTGTGGGGAAGGTAAGAGAAAGAAGGAGTATCAAGTATGTTCTCACCGCCTTCTTTATTATAAAAATAATAAAGGCAGGATAGCAATAAACAGTATTTGGAAGAAAAAAGAAGAGGTAGAGGGGAGTTGATGATTATAAGAAGAGATTCCTTGGGCTTGGCGTGGGCCTCTAGAGTTAAACGGTAGGGTAAATGGTGGCTCCGAATGAACTGTTTCCCTATCCAGTATCTTTGTTTCTAACAGTGTCCGACTAATGGGTGTTGCAGTTGAGATCTGAGCGATGAGTGAACTTTCTCTTACGTTCATAAATGTTTGCATCACACAGACTTCATCTGTTAGCTTTTGTGGCAGAAGGTTGGCAAGATCTGTATTAGACACTAGAAGGAAGCAGGAAAAACAATCTAGCTGGGATGGAAAAGAGTCTCAGCTACCACATTTCATCTGTCCTTCTTTCTCCTGAACAATTTCAGGTTCTGCCACCATGGCAGAATCCGAAGACATGTTAGAGCTCCAGCGAGAGGTCATGGAGGAGCTGGGCATTTCTCTGGAAGACCTCAAGCAATTAATTGAAGAAGAGTTGGAGAAATCAGAGTATGTCAAACGGAGGAAGGAGGAACTGGAGCGATTGGAGGAATGCGTGAAGAAGAAAGAGGCTGAAGTGGCTCATGTAGATCAACTCCTTGAAAATGCTGTGAAGTAAGTAAGGTAACTTACTTACTCTAGTGCATCTTTACATTTCTAAAAGGCTTGCAATTCAGAGTATAAATGATCATGCCAAGGAAGGGGGGAATATTTCAACTAAAAATTCTTATTTCAGTCACCTAAGCCTAATTCTTAGCCTTTTGATACTGTTGCAAAGAGTCGGACACAACTTATCGACTGAACCACAACAACAAAGCTTAATTTTTAACTAGGTGAGTAGCTGATTTATCAATCAGGCTGGTTTATTACAGGTGAAACAGTTAAGAAAAAAACATGCAGTGGATTGTACATTTAGATGTCGGTCAAAAATATTTGAGCAAGCCTTTCACGTTTTCTAGAAAGTTCACTTGAGCCCTGACTTGTAGTCGTGTCTTAATCACCGAGCTCTTTCCCTTTTGGTTACCTCCCAGGGCAGTGGATAAATGTGAAGTGTTAGTCAAAGATATCTATGCCAATTTGGGGCTGGAATATCGAGAGACAGACTCAGATGAAGAGAATGGATCTAGCAAACCTATGGAAGTGATTGAAATACCCGATGAAGATGATGATGACATCATGAACGTAGACTCAGGTTAGAGACCTGGGGATCAGCCCACTTCAGCTTGACTTTATATGCATCAGTTTTCTGACCAGGATAGCTTAGAAATCAGAATGTTATGTCACCTGCTTCCAGTTCTCCAAAACACATTATTGGTTTTATTAGAACAGAAGTGCTGTGTTTGGCTCCGGAAAACATCCACTGTCTAGTGCTTCAAAAGCAAACAAGCCCTCTCGTTGCTTGCCCTTTTATTCGATTTGATTTGTAGATTCGAACAGAGAAGTTGAGATACTGCTGACAGGTTATATTTGATGAGTTTTGGTTGGATTGCATGTAAAATACAAATAAAATTCAATTAAAAAGGGGGCAACCTCTTTTAAACACTTGATTTTAAATTATGCTTCATATTTTTGTTGGCAAACACTTTTTTTTTTTTTGCTCTTGCAGCAGATCCAAGTAGCAAAATTGCAAAAGACCAGACCCTGGTAAGTTTGTGGGAGTTGACAGCTCGACAGGCTAACTTTTTTATTTCCTGGTTAGGGAGGATGGTGGGAATTTTGAACAGGAAACCTGAAGTCAAGCTTCATGGGAAGGCATGAAACAGCTCTTCTCTTGGGAGAATAAGTTTACTTTTTTAGTTTAATTTTATCCTGTAGATGTAATAGCCAAGAAAACAAGATGAGGACTGTTAAGTCCCCTGCTGAAATCGTGGTTTTCATTAGCTTTTCTTGAAACTTTGGCAATTATTTCTCTGTAATCTGATATGGGAAGAATAATATTGAGCATCCAGTGAGGAAGCAGTTAAACATCTCGTTCTCCTTTTATCTAAGACCTTATCTGTCCCTACTTCAATTCCTCTCAGCTTTTGTCTTTTTCAATGAGTAAATCAATTGAAGTTTTCCTACCTGCAGCTCCGGGAAGCCATGGCTGCCATGCGAAAATCTGCCCAAGATGTCCAGAAGTTCATGGATGCAGTTAATAAGAAGTCAGGCAGCCTAGACTCCCAGAGAGGTATGTACTATATTGGGGCACTCTTGGGGCAAAATGGTCTCAAAGTCTTTTGTATTCCAAGATATCTTTGGGAAAGATGATGATCTAAATAGAGCCTGAGAATAAATGCAGGATAAAATGTTTATTTATGTAGCTCTTAATGCTGAACTCTGCAGCAGAATTAAGCCCCATACTGGGAAATTATAATTCTGAAGTGCAGTCTGTTGTCCCCTCCTCCTTTCTAACATGTTTTTGAAATTATGAGGACTAGCAGCTAGCTTTCATTTGGGGAAAAAGAAAAAGAGAAATTGTTCTGGAATTTAACCCAGTTCTTGGGGTGTTTTCTATCTTCCAGCAGTATATGGCTGTTGGTTGGTTAGTGTCCTGATTTATTTTTTAATCTGATAGGCACAAAGCTAGTGGGGTGTCCTTGGGCCAGTCACTCTATCTCAGCCCTAGGAATCAGGCAATGGTAAATCACTTTAAAAACAGGATTCTGGGATCAGCAGAGGTCAACTGGATTTTTTCCAACAGGATTACAGCAGGTCAGTCCTGGCTGTGAACTCACCCAGGATGGCGACCTCACAGTCGGTGACCGTGTCCTGGGCAAGAAGCGGACAAAGACTTGGCATAAGGGCACCTTGATTGCCATCCAGACAGTGGGTAAGGGCCCCTCAAGGAAAATCTGAGGATCTTAACAGGCCTGGCCAATTCTTGTACAATTGTGAAAATGGTCAACCCAAGGAGATTTCCACCCAAACAAGTAACTAAATTTGGCAAGTGTGCAAAAGCTACCTCTTGAAATCTGTTTCTAAGAAGAAAACAAACACTCAGAGCATTTCAATCAGTCCCAATGACAGTATTAGCCAGTTGGATTTTATCCACTTTTGGTCTAGTATTCTAAGTTTATTTAACTGTCTTGATTTTATAGCATCTGAATATCTATAATTGCAATTTTTCTCCAGCCATCTTATCTCTGCCCTTCATAGAGTGCAAAACATATGAAAAAATATATTTTTCACAGCCTTCTATCCAGCAGACCCTGATTCTAGTTCTTTTTCTTGACCGGCTGAGTCTGGTCATGAGGACTAGAACATTTGCTTTAAATTAAAAATAAATGTTTTTCTCTCCTCCCCTAGGTCCTGGGAAGAAATACAAAGTCAAATTTGACAATAAAGGAAAGAGTTTGCTGTCAGGCAATCACATTGCTTATGATCACCACCCATCAGCTGACAAGCTACACGTTGGCAGCCGTGTTGTGGCCAAGTATAAAGATGGCAACCAAGTGTGGCTCTACGCAGGAATTGTCGCCGAGATGCCCAACGTCAAGAATAAGATGAGGTCAGGGAAACACTCTGCTGGGTTTTAAAAACAGAAGAAAAAAATGGCAAGCAGTTGTCAATTTGTGAAGGCCAGGAATGATGAAGAGTTTCTTTAGGACACCTTAATTAAAGAGAAGTCAACAACGTCACACCAGGCTTAGGAGACTGACTGAGGAAATATTGCAAAGAAAGAAAATCACTTGCAGAATTAAGTCTTTTGTACTCTTGCTTGTCTTCAGCACATTTCTGAAATGGGAGAACCAGCAATTCTCTCGATGTGCTACAGACCAGGCTTAGCTGTTCTTCTTTTCACTGCTTCCAGGTTCCTGATTTTCTTTGATGACGGTTATGCCTCCTACGTAATTCAGCCAGAGCTTTACTTGATCTGCAGACCTCGTGAGTAGGACTTCCCCTCCTGAATTCTATCTTGGGAGGATGAGTTTGGGCTAGGATGCCTTCTGTTACCTATATTCAAAGATCTTCACGTTGCTTGGGATAAAGACTGACATTTTTAACAGGAGAAACTGGTTTGCCCTAACCAGATCAGTCTGTTACCAACAAAGGTGGAAGGTAACCCATCCACCCCAAAGAGGGTGGATCCTGGCCCGTTCCATTGCTAGGCAGAATAAAGAAATGCAAGAATATGAAGTTTGATTTGACCATAAATAGGGCTCGTACTTTAGTGACCCAGCAGTCACTAAAATCATTTTATAATTGCGTCATTAGCTTTTTTGAAGTTTTGCCTAGCTAGCTGATAGAAGCCTGGCCACTTGGAGGTTCAGGAGTTTTAGATAACTATACTCGTGACCAGGTTAGTCCAGAAGTCAAAGAATTGTTGACTGCCACTTCTTGCCCCTGCATTTCCTTCCTCTACTGTCTTGACACTGTCGATTTGCACCATTTTAAAACTGCCTGTCAGTCTTAAAACTGAAAAGGCTGCGTTTGTGTAATCTGTGGATCCTGATTCCTTGTTAGTGCTATAATCCAGAGGGAGTCTTCCCAGAGTAATGGCTGTCAAGCCTGCTCTTGAACACATCCCAGTGAAGGGTAGTTTGCCAACTCATTGGGTCCTGGGCTCCAGTCTTAACAATCCTGTTAAACTGTTCTTATTGTTAAAAAGCAGTGAATCAGAATCTGTTTTTCTTGAGTTCAAATATGTGATTTTCACATCTTGTCCCATGATATCTCACTGGATGTCTCTTCTAAAGCCAAAACGAGCTTCATTCCCTAGATCTGTACTTACAGGGCAGTTTCCCCTTGCTTTTCTGCATCTCTCTCTCAATATAGCAAAAGTGCAAAAAAATCTTGCAAACCAAATTTAAATCAAATTAACAAAAGGTGAGGACAAGATTTCAGTTGCCTCCTGTTAACAACCCCGCTTCAGCACGTATGCAAAACAGACCTTTGGCTAAAGCAGAGTTGGTTGATTAGGCTGAAAATGTGAGACCTCTCTCTAATCTTGATTACCAATCTCCTATTTTGAGCTTGTTACATGAGAACCAGGGTATTTTGTTTCACAGTTTCCTGCCCCCTTTTGAGAAATGTGTTGATAACATTCTATATCATTTTTTATTATTTTATGTGAGGCTAAAGAAGACTCCTGCATGGGAGTTTGAAACAGTTCTCTGTAACATGTAAAAATTAAAGTCCAGTTGCCTTTTTAAATTTGGTGTGCGAGATTTTTTTTTTGCAATTTTGCTACAAGACATGACCTGGATTAATGAGGTCTCTCTTAATATGTTGTGCTCAGAAACACCTTGTAGGTTCTCAAGGAAAAGCGCAAACAGAAATAACTGGTGTGTCTCTTTTGCACAGTCAAGAAATCCTGGTAGGACATTGAAGACGTCTCCTGCCGGGATTTTATCGAGGAATACGTCACCGCATACCCAAACCGGCCGATGGTGTTGCTCAAGACTGGCCAGCAAATCAAGACAGAGTGGGAGGGAACCTGGTGGAAGTCGCGGGTCGAGGAAGTGGACGGAAGTCTGGTCAAAATCCTCTTCCTGGTAGGAGGGGTTCAGAAAGAGTCTCTCCTTGGCTGTTCCTTGAATGTGGAGGCTTCCGCAGGGTTACCAATTCCTTAGCTCCCCCGCTTCCAGGCATGGCTCTACCCATCCTTTGATATTTGACATTGAGTGGCCAAGCCAGTTTCCAGATCTCAACCCCATAGAAAACCTTTGGATGGGGTTGAAAGTCCGTGTTGCCCAGCGACAGCCCCAAAACATCACTGCTCTAGAGGAGATCTGCATGGAGGAATGGGCCA